>JARYZH020000075.1:1670992-1920992 GCA_030021035.2 Notholithocarpus densiflorus
GCTTTGCCCCCCCCTATGTTCAAATCCTAGTTCCGTCCCTGATGATAATGGGATAAATGAGACATAAATTTTTTTAACAACAATTTGAGTCAATGGGGTATAATTCTTGATAATAAATTTTGAAACAACAAAATTATGAATATATATATAGCATCCCATCACAGTCTTTACAACAAGACATGAAGCATGCACCCTTTAATGTCACTCTCTCCCTTTTAAATCATCCTCACTCATGCTTTATCAACTAGACAACTAATTACATATTAGAATTCACTCTCACCAAGCTTTTGCTGTAGCCCCCGCAGATTGAGTTCCTAGCTTAATTAGCTGTATTTACTCTCTCATGAGTCTCTCTAGTTCTTAGGTGAAATTTTTTTTTAAGAGTTAAGGTTTCTCTTAAGTGTGCTACAATATTTTCGTAAGATTTTGTCAAGAAAACTTGTTTTGTAAGAGAGTGATCATGTCTACACAAATCTCAACTTTTATGAGAGTTTAAGTGTTTTAGACAATATTGTAGTATTTAAGTATTCATCTCTCTAAAGATCCTTTAGAGTCATTTTAGAATCTATTGTCCACAAAGAGAATTTGTATGAATGTGTTGTGTTGATCACACATGGCACCATGCATGAGGATCAAGTTTGTGCTCCCATTGACGGCTTCAGAAATTTTTTTCAAGGGTGGTCATTAGGAAACTTAAATTATACAAAATCTAATAAAAAGAGAACTTCATATATTAATGAAAAATGCACACGCAAACACATAAAGTTTTACAATTTCCTTCTATAAATTTTCTTATTTTGAAATCGTTACATAATAGTTTTATTATCAATGTTGCAAGCTACATCTCTATCAAAAATTTTGGTTAAATAAAAATTTTCTTGGATTTTTTACTTTTTGTTTGAAATGACCTAATATATTGTTAAGGGGACCAAAGTTTAAGAACAAAGTTTGGTTACAAATTTAGTTGTAGCTTAAGGCTACAAACTTAGTTCTCACTAAACAAGTTAATATTGCTATATATTTTGAAAATCTAGAATTGCATGTTCTCTATGTTCTTAAAACATATGTCAAATTTCATACCAATTGGATATTATTTACTATTCGACCCATAAACTTATTTTATATGTATAATTTTAGACTACAAAAACTCAAAAATTAAACATTTGATTGATGACATAGCTATTGATTTTTGATCTTCTTGAAATTTTGCAAGTATGGAAGATAAAAGAAAAAAATGTAATTAAATGGTAGATTTGTCAAAATTCACATCCAATAAAAAAAATATTGAATGGAATTATAGTCTTAGGTGCGGTTTGGATTCAGCGTTTTGCGTTTTCAGCTTTTTTTTTTTTTTTTTTTTTCAACGCATGAACATTAAAATCACATGATTTTATTGTTCAGAGACAAAAATCACTGTAGCAGCGTACTGTTCATGTATTTAAAAATATTAAAAATAGGTCACACGGTACTATTCACACATTTAAAAATTATTTTGCTACAGTGTTTTCAGTTTTCAGTTTCAGCAGCAATAAGTTCAATCCAAATGGACCATGAGTTTGGATAGGATTATTTCTGCGTTTTGCGTCCACGTCTGGACTTTCATGCGTTTCAGCCCCCTTTTTTTTTTCTTTTTTTTTTTTGCGCCGTGATTGTTGACTTAATATAGTGTGAACAGTGCACACCTCATCAACTTTTCCAGCATTTTTCATTAAAAATGGGTCCCACGGTACTATTCACACATTTAAAAATTATTTTGCTACAGTATTTTCAGTTTTCAGTTTCAGCAAAATAAGTTCTATCCAAACGGACCCTTAGTCTACAATCAAGTATATTGCCAAAGTTTAATTATGTTAGATCCAAAAAAAATATAGGGTGGTTACAAAGTTTTTTTAACGATAAAAAAATCATAAATTTTTAAAATTTATACATAATAATATTTATTTTTTCCAGGGTGGTCACCACCCTAGACTCTATGTGGAGCCGCCCCTATGTGCTCCGTGAAGATTCAAACATAGTGTAGTTTGGATAGTTGCTTTGACATTAGGGAATCATGATACTCTAGAGTTTTTAAGATACTTAATCGCATAGAGTTCTTTCAATTAAGACCATTTACTTTTGGCCACTCTATTGATGACCTAATTTGTTTTTTAATATGTATTGATGACCCTAATTCAATTAAGATTAAAACTCAATATATTTCAATTGAGAACTATATTGATCTATTTTAGTACAAATACTCATGAAAGCCATAAAAACCACATAATCACATTGTCATAATCAATGGAGACATTGCTATGACTCTCCTTTTTTTTTTTTGGGTTACACTTAAGTGCTATTATTGGAAAATTTAACCTGGAAATCTATTTTGGAGACACAGTAAGCACAGTCCAACCACAAGTTTCGTTGGCAACACTGCTATTCTGTCATGCAAGAAAGTTCTAACTGGTAAGGCACAAAATGGCGAATATTCTGTCATGCAAGAAATTTCCAACTGCTTAGACATTCACCTGGAAAATAACACCATAGGAAACTTTTAGCAAATGTGAGAAAGTTAACAAGTATCTCAAAAAAGGTCCTTGAAAAAAAATGAAAAGAGTTGTCATAGTTACACACTGTGTTGAAACACAATTTTAACTAAAATTATGAAAGTATGAAATCCTCAAAACACAATTTCAGCTAGAATGTGTATGCTAATACTATAACTCAGCGTGTACAATACACAATAATAATTAGCAAAATAAAAAATCTCTTGAAATTTGTAAACCGGCCATTTGCAATAGGGTCTTTTAGATTCCTATTTGAAGCTTTCATGAACTAGGAGACTGAGTCACTGAGGCCATAGCCCATATAGGAGACTTGTTGGAGTTGGTCTGGTCTGCCTTGTTTATTGTCATATTCAGCAACTCAGTTTGGTTTTTCCATTTATCATTATCTTTTTGTTTTTAATTTTTTTGTGCTGTTCTTTTACCAGTTCAACAAGTTTACATTTTTTTCAAAAATCCAACATCATAGTATAAACCAAGGGAAGAGATATATAAGAAGCATAACTCCAAATATAAACTAATAAATAAAGTAATTGATTACTCAAAACTTTCTGTCTTTATCAAAAATAAAAAAATAAAAACTGTGTGTCATCATCAACTCCCAGTTCAGAAACTCTCGTCCACATCTAAAAAGAACTGAAGAATTCAAAAACCCAGACTACCCAGTCCACAAAAATTGATGAAATGACAATTATGTCCTCCAGGGTACTCTGCAGCCAGCCCCACGCGGTTTCCCACTAGATCTCATCTAGAAAACGCCGAGTAAAATCTTAAAAGCGTTTCTGGCGCAGCTTATTTAGCTTATTGCGGAAAACGTTTACTGAAAGTGTAAGCTGTACATACCAGTTAAGAAGTAAAAAAAGCTACTTTATAAGCTGTTGCCAAATATACCAATCTGGCTTATAATTGACTTTTTGACCAAAATGCTAATTTTTCTCCCCCTAAAATAACAAAAGTCCTCCTTGGAAACAAATGTGCCATTTTTTTTTTTTTGGGGTTTTTTTAGCAAAACGTAAGAAAGATTTTATTAATGAATCAGATTGGTTTGAAATACAACATCTAAATTAATCATATGGTAGACTTTCTAATCATACATTAAAATTTGCAGATTGACCTGCTCTTCTAGGTGATCTAATATATCACCTTTAATGTTGAGTTCATTCAAAAACATCCCATGTATATCATTACCTCATCAGGCTAACAGGAATATACATAAAAAATCATCATTTAGCATGAATCAAAGAGTTGTCACCCAAGGGAAACCAAATTGAACTTTAACACTCGATGCGACCCCAACCATAGAAATGAAGAATATTAATAACTCTAAAAGATTTTAATAATTAATAACCTAACCCTTCGATGTTGGTGCTTATTCCCACAGATTTATGTTCCTTTATTATTAATTTTTGCTTTTCTCAATGACGTTTGACAATATTAAAGGCCTCATTTCGGTTAAGTCCTGGGGGGATTTATATGGGACATAATAGCATATGTATATTGATGAGCTTTATCCAAAATTGTATTTGCCTTTGTTCTTTATTGTTTTCTTCTTTGTTAAGTTAGATACACTCCTTGAAGTCTTCACTCTATCACAACAATAAGCAATACTTAAAGCTCCATTTAGTTAACGGGGCTTGGCTCAACTAGTAAGGCTCAGACGCTTCGTCTAACTCACCTAACTTCGAGTCTTGCTGCCAGCAGGAGTCCGTTAGTGGGCATCCACACAAGTTGGCTCTAAAAAAGTTCAACTCTAGCGCTCTGCCCGAGGGCTAGCGTAATCTAACGAACCCCTATTTTTCTTAACCAAAAAAAAAAAAAAAAAAGCTCCGTTTAAGTCTTCTAATTGAATTTTGATTATAAGCTTTTTTATTTTTTTTTCTACTATGTACAAGTTTTAAACAAAAAGCTAAATAAGTTGTTCTGTTGGCACTTGGCACAGTAGACTTAGGTAAGTAATACAATTTTACATTATAGTAAAATTGTAGACTTATGACTAAATCTTTTATTATTAGAAAAGAAAACCGTGTGTTGCCAATCCAACAAACATGTATTAAAAATTCTCTTTGCACACGGTCTTAAAAAAAAAAAAATAGAAAAAGAAACAGACAAAAGGCAAGGAAACACGAACACGCATTGGACTTGTTCATGTAATTTATTAGACATCTCATGCTGACCTGTGAAAACAACCATTTCTGTTTACTCATTCGACACTCACACGCTCCTACATTTCTCTCTCTCTCTCTCTCTTCTTAACCTCGTATAAATATCCCACTTTTTCTCTCTCTCTCTCACATTACAATTTTCTTTCACTGATTCACTCACCGAGTTTATATCTAAATTCTATAACTCAGTACCCACAAAAAATTAATAAAAATGGCCGACCGAGTTCACCCACGCGACTCGCCACCGCCACCACAGCCACCGGTTTCAGTAAACGACGAAACATCCTCGGAGAGTTCCGAACCAATGTTGACACTCGCCACTCGTCCGAATCCTTGTCCCGACAAACCCGTTCCTCCACCTGGTACCTACGTGATCCACATCCCTAAGGACCAAGTCTACCGTGTTCCTCCGCCGGAAAACGCTAATCGCTACCAAGCCCTCACTCGCAAATCCAAAACTCGCCGCCGGCCGTGCTGTCGCTGCCTCTGCTGGTCCCTCGGAATCCTCGCTTTCCTCCTCGCCCTCGTCGCCGTCTCCGCCGCAATATTCTACCTCGTAGTCAAACCCCGGTCTCCGAATTACTCCGTCGACGCCATCTCCGTCTCCGGCGTGAACATCACCGCCGCCGCCGCGTCATCAGCTTCTCTAACGGTCTCGCCCGAGTTCGACGTTACCGTTAGAGCCGATAACCCGAACGACAAGATCGGGATCTACTACGAACCGAAGAGCTCCGTCGAGATCTATTACGACGACGTTTCGCTTTGTAACGGCGCGGTGCCTTCGTTTTACCAGCCGTCTAATAACGTGACGGTTTTCGAAACGGCGTTAAAGGGCTCCGGTGTGGTTTTGACCAGTACGGTTAAGAATTCGTTGTTGCAAGCTCAGAGCCAAGGGAAAGTGCCGTTACTTTTGACGGTCAGAGCTCCAGTTAAAATTAAAGTGGGGTCCGTTAAGTCTTGGACGATTACCGTTAAGGTTGACTGTGATATAACGGTGGATAGCTTAACGGCCAATGCTAAAATTTTTTCCAAGGATTGTCATTACGGTGTGAAGATTTGGTAGACATACTACGTGTTTGGCAGTATGTTTATTTTGGTTTTAGAATTAGGATTTTTGGTATAAATTTTTCTATTTTTCTTTTTTAATTTTTGTGATTATGTTATAGCTTCTTTATACAGATTACGAAAGTAATATACACATTGTTTTAGTTACCATCTATCTTTGTTATTTCAAAAACAAAAAATCTCCATCATATAAATCCATTATCTTCTTGTATAATTTGGGATTGGAAGATGGGGCTCGGTCCCAAGAAATTGGGAATAACTCCTTGGACTTAAAAGATTTCACAAGCATGGAGTAGCAAGTTGTCGATAATAGCATAATAGGTAAAGATGACCAATAAAAATATGCTAACTCAATTACTAAAAAAAATAGAAAATTTTCCTCTCTCCATCTAATATTTTATAGAAGAACTTTGGTATAAATGGCACTCCCCTTAGTTTATATGAGTTCTTATCACGCACCCCCCCCCCCCCCCCCTTTTGTGTGTATAATTTGACAGGACTTCTTTTTAAAAAAAAATACAAAATTTTGTTAGTGAAACTTTGATCCTCAATTATAGGTTGGTGGGTTGGCAGTGGATTGGAATTTTCTTAACACGCCCTTGGCAGGTTGGTTAAAAATATTACCCTTTACCTGTTCAACCCGACCAATGCATACTCCTAACTAGGAATGTCCTCTTCTAAATGCTTGAGCTACTTGACGAATCTTGCAAAAAAGATTGAACTTAATAACTTCAATTGAGACCAATTAGAGTTGGTTGGAAACTGGTGCTCCAAAAGTCTAGTTAGGACACTAATGTGAAAGTTAGTTTCAATGGAGTTTCTAAGTAGTATATTTCATATCGCACAAAATCTGAGACTTTGAGTATTTTTAGGGAGTTGATTGGGAGAAAGTTTACCCGGCATCTATTCAATAACAAATTGTCCCAAAAGTTTAAATTGTTAGAAAATTGTGAATTTAGTCAGTTAATCATAACTCTAACCCTCTTCCTCACTTGTGGGTCTAACCATCCCCTTAATAAGTAGAGCTTAACACATGAGATTTATTTTTAATGACAGGAATCGAATTCAGAATTTTCTGCTCTGATACCATATTAAATTACCGATGCATGCAACGACTCTCTCACAATTAATGGGCTCCACACACTAGTATGGTCCACGTATTGTAAGACATCCATTACATACACCAGATCTAGGATATACTTTCTCGTTGGCTAGGACCTGTTGGGAATATGCATCTCTTTGCAAATCCAAGAGATAGATTAGTATTTAACTATTTATATTTCACTTCCACGTTTATTTATTATAATATTATTTTTAGGATAAAGTTTAGTTACAAAATTAGTTGTAGCCTTATGTTACAATCTTATTCAATATCTTCTTATTGAAGGTGAATTTTGACAAATTTACCATTGGATTACATCTTCTTCTTATATCCTCTATACTTGCAAAATTTATAATAAATTAAAAGTTAATAGTTATGTCATCAATAAATTTTTTGAATTGCAAGTTTTTGTAGTTTAAAATTATACATAAAATATAAGCTTCTAGATTATATA
Organism: Notholithocarpus densiflorus; assembly: GCA_030021035.2. NCBI lineage: Eukaryota > Viridiplantae > Streptophyta > Magnoliopsida > Fagales > Fagaceae > Notholithocarpus > Notholithocarpus densiflorus. The sequence goes on from JARYZH020000075.1 coordinate 1,678,319, forward strand.
GTAAATAATATCTAAATGACACAAATCTTGACATATGTATTAAGAGCGTAAAGAACATGCAATTCAACGATTAGATTTTTAAAATATGTAGTAATGTTTATTTTATTGAGTAAGTTTGTAACCTAAGGCTACAAACAATATTGTAGATAAACTTTATCCTTATTTTTATTATCTACCAATTACACATAGTCACATTTTTTTTAATAATAAATACACATGTAACATTAATAGTAGTAAAGAAGGTTCTAAAAACAATAGTAAAAAAATAGTGAAATTTTTTTATATTATTAAACTTTATTGATTTTTTAGAAATGGGACACCTGAGGTTTGGTACAAGCCAGCCTGGATTAATTAAAGTCGCTGGACTGAAACAAATCAGAATTGTCAAATTAGTGAAACAGTCACACCTAGCTAACTTGGATGTAACAAAGATGCATAAAGTCGTTGATTGCGCAATGATGTTTCAGTGGTGAGAGAATGTTGTATAAACATATAGTGCTTGATATGTTTTTTTTATATTTTATTTTTTTTATATGTTATTTCATACATGCAATAAATTTTTAGCTTTGTTGTACACAGCAGATTGATGGAGAACATTGCTAGGTAGGATATGATACTATTTATTTCATTTTCAACACTATTATATGATTTATTTTAATCCAATTCTTTACTATTTTTAGTGTGAATTTACATTTCTCATCCTTGACTTAGTGTTTGTCTGTGGGTCATCATATATTTTTTTGAAAATTTTATAGAGTTGACAAGTGAAAAAGTCCAAGACTCTCTCTTTCACCATTGCACCTAATTAAAAAAAAAGAAAAGAAAAGGAAATGGTCATCAACATTTGGGAATCCAAAAGTTATCGAAATTTAGACATGGAAACCATTAATTCATCTGTGGAAGTAATTTAAAAGTAAAACTCAAGTAATTGAGGTTAAAAAGTTTTGTGTAAACTTGTACTCATTTCTTAACTTGTTAAAGAAGGTGATCTTCAACTATACCCAGGAAAAAAATGATGAGATTTAACAAGGCAGTCCATGATTACTGATTAATTAGTTGCAGAACCACTTTAGCATGTGTCATATTCAATAAATAGGAAACAGTCTTTGCCAGAATTTTGATATAAAATTAGGTAGGCATTATTTGACCCATGCTTAAATACCTAAACCACTTTCTATTGGAGGGAATAAACTCTACCATTACTATGGATATCCTCTATTTAATCTTTATTTATTTATGACAAAAGTTAATGGATGCTTTACGGACATTTATTCATAGATCAGTTTTTAAAAACATTTTATGAAAAAATAAAGAAGTAAATAACTTTTATAACAGTTTAAAAAAAAAATTCTCATAAAAAGTTGTATAAAATATTTTTTAAAATAGTCAATAAATGAATGTTTTAAGAGCACCCGTTAACCGAATAATTTATTTATTTGTATTCTTGTTTTCTTTCTTTCTTTCTTTTTTTATTTTTATTTTTTATTTTCAGTTCTTCAAAACTGCATGACGGTCTGCTGTGGGCATTGAATCCTTATGTCTTACTTGCTTTGATGGGTTATCGATCCAGATAAAAGAATTTAAGAGGTACTAATCTTCCAAGGAAAATCGACACTAGTCTATCTCTTGTACTTGAAGATGCATTTAAAGGTGGATTTGAAAAAGAAATGCAAAGAATTAGTTGAGATGTATGTGTCAAATAATTTCTTTGGCCAAACCGAAGAGTTCAGGTTTTTCTAGATACAATTAATAAGTATTACAAGTAAACTAAAAAATTATTTCAATAATAAAATAGATGGTAAAAAGAAGAGGAAAAAAAAAAAGTTATATGAAAAAATACACTTGATGTAAGTCCAAGAGTTTATCGAAAAGCCATATATGATAATAGATTATACAATAATTTTAAATAAGTGATTAAACTTCTTCTAAATATCTTTAAAATTTTGATAATTGTGTTTTAATAATTTTAATTTATTTTTAAAAAAACCCTTGGTAATATTTTCACTTAAAGTAAATTGTGTTAATATTATAAATGTAGTCATAATGAGTCACGTGACAAAGTTATGTTATACAACTTGTAATACAGTTTAGCAAAAAAAAAAAAACAACTTGTAATACATATATTAAGCCGGATGGTGTGAGCAAAATATGTATATTTCCCCCTTTTATAATTAAAACTAAAAAAAATTATGGTAAGTTATTAATATAATATAAAATCGATAATGAAAATTCTTTTAAATTTCTAAAAGCTCTTGGTAGAAGAATTTTAATCGGGGTATTATTCTTTGAAATTCTGGCAATAGAGCTTCACTTAAGTAGATATGTTAAATATTTTAATTTACTTATATTGCATCACTACCATGGCCTAGGTAGTTTGTCCATGGGAGCTACCATGGCCTTGGCTGCGTGCCCACGTTGCATTGCAATGGCCTTGATGGCGTGCACACGAGGAGAAAAAATGGAAAAAATAAAAGTAAAGAAATGAGATAGTGTCCACTTAGTGCAATCACTACATATAGCATAAAGTTTTTAACTTTTTGTTATATAATATGTGATACAATATTATAAGATTTGGATGTTAACTAACATTATATGTAACCTTATTATGAATATTTTATTGACACTAAATGATGGGTTAATAAACAATTTCATAACTTGAAGTGTATCAAATGTCTTATAATTTAACATAGTTTTTTTTTTTCTTTCTTCGTATTTGGATAGACGATGTCAGCTCCATGATGGTACTCTTTACCTTCTAGTAACAACATCAATGGATTTCATTTTGATTTAGGCGATATTCAAACCAAAGTTTCTTATTACTAACAACTTATATGAATTTCTATTAATAATTTATTTATCAGAGACTCGTTGAGAGTGTGAATTGAAATTATTGAAAGTTAGTGATTTTAATTTAAAATTATAATTTATTTTTTAAAATTTTGAACTATCTTAGACCATTAGAAAAATTATGTAATTTATTTAAAATTTTAATTTATTAAAGGAGATTGTAGCGATATATCGCATAAAAATGATGAATCCTTGGCATAGTTATGATTTATAGTACTCAATTTACATTATAAGTTCCCTCAAAAAAAAAAAACTTACATTATATGATATACAATATTAATTTATTGTTCTACATTGCATCATGTTAAGATTGTCGTTCTCAAAAAAATAAAAATAAAAATGTTAAGATTGCAATCACCCCCTCTATCCAAAAAAAAAAAAAAAAATGAAAGCAATCGGCCTTTCTCACACGAGGCTCTGCCATTATAGGGATTGAGGCACTCTTCTTGGTGCTTCGTCGATCTTTCCATCTTAAATGGTGCATAGATCATTTTTTTTTAATTATTATTTAATAGTTGGGAAGAGGAATTTAAATTTTAACGTATTTTTTGAAAATATTAAAAAATGTCGGTTTAATTATAAGACTCATAACACCAGTTGTGACCGTTAATACAACAGTTAATGCAAATTGTGCTTTCACGCGGCAGTTTGTGCTCTCTAATTAAGTTTCCATTATTCTTTTCAGTTATTTGAGGTGATATGATGAACCAGTCTTGAAGTGACGCAATTGCTATACTCTGAAACATCCTGGCCAATTAATGTATAAAAATTCCATATGTTTTTATCAAATTATTATTCGTTCATGTTTTCAACGATTGAGACGAGAAGGAAAGAACGCAAGATTGTATACACATATTGACATACACAAGCTGCCCTGCTTCTCATTCTTTAATATATATATATATATAAATATATATATATATATTTATATATATCTATAATCTCTGTGCAGGCTTGCGTGTATGTTTCTGAAATTTGGATCTCGTGGGGTTGTTAAGAAACTAGTAGAAAGAAAATTATTCAGTTAAGATTTTGTCTAAGTCTACAATTACTTCCATCAAGAAGAAACTATATTGAACGATGAAACTTTCCCAACTGTTGGACCAAGTCATGGGCAGTTTTAAACTTTTAATTAGCAGAATTTCTTATTAAACAATCTCAATAATGAAACCTTAAAAAATTGCCATTGCACGCTACATGAGCTTAGATTATCGCAAAATGTGCAAGAAATAGATGATAGGTGGTACTGGTACTACTCAGTTCCACTAACATTTTTTGGTTTTCTCTTTTTGAAAATAGGAGCCAAACACAAATCATATCAAAATTGTGTTTTGAAAACTAGTTCCAAATACAATTTAAAAAAAAAAAACAGTTTTCTAAGTTTTTGGAAAACAAAAATTGGATGACCAAACAGGGCCACAGGCTCTTATATTAATGTTTTACTCTTTGTTGGCATTTGGGTTGGCCCAAGCCCAATGGGACAGAGTTTGATAAAATCCTAGCTCAAAATTATTTGTATTAATTTATAGGATAAAGTTTGTATGCAAACCAAATGGAGGAATTCCTCCAAACTAGGTTAGGTGACACCTTATAAAATTGACATGTGTTTTGATCTAAAATCTCCTAACCCACTAAAGTGTGTGAACTATGGTTAAGTGGATTAGTTGGCTAGGTGATTTTTAGTCAAGACACATGTCAGTTTTATAAGGTGCCACCTAACCTCGTTGGAGGAATTCTTCCAAACTGAGTTGCATACAAACTATGTATTGTCTGACAAGAGAGATATAAAGGGACCATAGGAAAGAAAACAAAGGAAAAAGGGAGACACTAGTGTAATACCAGGATTCCTCTTGGCTTTGATTCCTTGGGTTGGCAACACATGTTGTTATGCGTGGATATGTTTTGTACATTCATTTCGCATTAATTGGGGTGTTGGTGGATAAAATTAACTGCATTTATTAAACGAGTTAGTTGCGTCAACCCGAATATGATCTGAATTCATTTAACCTCAACTTATGATTTGTTTATAAACAAACTAGTCATGTCAAGTTTGTAGATCGTCTCAAATTTTGCCACCTTAAGTAAAATAAGGATTCATTACTAATCATCAGAATTCTAAGATGTGATTGTGCTATTTGATTTTATTATCAATTTTAAGTTAGTAGTGTTTACGCCTTTATGGTCTTTTAGGATGGATAAAATCAGATCTAGAACCAAAAAAAAAAAAAGTGACATGGCAGTTAGGATGGTGTTGAATGTTGATTGCAACCTGTGATGATGTGCTGTAGCTAATGTGGTACCTAGGGTTGACGTGTTGGAATCTGGTGTTGATATGTGGCAGAGCAATGTGTTTAGCTCATATAGATGAGTTTGACAGGGCACATGTTGATGTGTGGCTCGAAGTTTGTGGCATGTGAGGCATTTAGCTGTAAGAGACAAAACCTTTAGGCGGTGCATGTAGGCACATATTTTGTCTATTTGCAATGACTTCTTCGACATTTTGTAGATCGATGATGAGAGATCTTACAAGTGATGATGTAGGAAGAGCATAGGAAAAATGGAGAAATGTGATAGAGTTTTAGAATCTTGGCTTTAATAACAAGTAAAAACCACAAATATTTGAATGAATATAATACTATATTTTTTGATAGATATGATTAGATTTTTTTCTGAATAATAATTATATATATATTTATCACTCCATGATAAATATTTTTTTATCATTAAGTTAAAACGTTTGAAATTAGTTTTTTTTAGCTGGAATTTTAACCTAAAATACCTTATTCGATGACAATTTTTTTTCCAATTGGAGTCAACGGCTCTCCTAAGGATTCCATGAACTAATTAGAATCTACCACTAAATACTCCTATATTAATGAATGATATAGAATATTGTATAATGGTGTAACACTTTTTTGGTGAATAGATATGGGACAGATTTTTTTTTTTTTTTTTTTTGAGAAGAGGATATAGTACAGAATTAAACATCGATACTTAAACATGCATTCTAGAAATCACCACATTGGATGTAGATATAAAGAGGCTCAAACTTGAATAGTAGAGATCATCCCAAAAAATAATCAGTCTCAATCAAAGCTCAATATAAAAAGTATAAACCTTTCACGAAATCAAGGACTCGTACACATTATTGCATATAGGCAAAAGGATTTAGTACTGTCACGACATATGTGTTTCTTAAATAAATCTGGTTACAACATCTAAATAAATATGAATTTCAATCAGATAGTAGCTAGTAATATATAATCAGAAGAATACTGGAAGAAATGCAAATGCTAAGCCAACAGTAAAAGCTAGGGTGAACCCTAAATTGCTTGAAGCTCCATTTTTCCCTGATGTGGGGAGGGCAGCTGGTTCTGTTCCTGGTGATAATCCTTTTTTTTTTTACAGGAAAAAAATAAGGTTAGGACATTGTTAGGCAATTGAAAGTAAAAGCATATAAGCAGCTCAGTGGCCAAGAATGAATTAGAGATTGGACTGAGTTTTATGATCTCAATTAAACGGCCCAATAACTAAGGATCTAGACAAATAAGCCCATGTAATTAAAATAAGAAATATATAATGCAAGTAAAGAGAAGTGATGTGTTAACAATATTTTTACAACAAATCATATGTGGTAAGATGTTATTGGTTCTAATTTGAATCAACCACTTAAATTTCTTTTTTACCAACACTTAAATTACTTTTTTGCCAACCTGATAACAGCCGAAAACAACCTGCTATTTAGGATTTGTTGTGAGATTGTTGTGAAAATGTTGTGGACATTTCTCGTAAGTAAAATAAGAGAAATATTATGTATATAGTATTTTCATAAATAGTTTCATATCAAATTTAGGTGGCAAGCTGTTATTGATGGAGTAAAAAAATGATATCAGTGATATGCCTGGTTTCAAATCAATAAAAACTTGTCACTTAAAATTTGTTATAAAATTATCCTAAAAAATATATAGTAAAAGTAGCATTACTAGTTTAATAACTATTCTGACAGCCATGGTTTTAAAAACTAGACTGAAGGCAAAACCGGATTTGTCTCTGATTTTTGATTTTGACCGATTTTTGACATTTTTACCAGACCGAACTAGTACTCAATTCTCGATTGGGCTAGTCGGACTGGCTGGTCCGGTCTAATTTTTAAAACCATGCTGACAGCTATTGTGCTCCCCATTTGTGGTAGGGTCAAAATACAATGCTGAATGTTGGAAGAGGTCCACAATGGTGTTTGTTTATTTTGTTCTGGAAACAGATTGTACATTATTTACATAGACCCAACAGTCCTCTGTATCCAACTACTAAAGTACACATTTGAGATTTGACAGAAATACAAACGAAAAATTGAATAAAAGAAAATCCTTAATTATGCTGAATTTCAAGCTTTTTAGACATATACTACATACAAGTCGAATTAGCACAAATTTTGCAATGAAATCCTTTCCGGCCATCTTAAACTTTTGAGTGCGTTTGCCATTCTCATTTTTTAGTCAACTTATAATACTTAGGGTGTGTTTGGGAAGTGCAAATGCGCTTCCCACGTTTGCGTTTTGCACGTTTTCAGCCTTTTTTTTTTTTTTTGGACTAGCGCCTGGTGCACTGTTCATGAAACATGAACAGTGTAATCAGGCCAATAAACAGTAAATTCATTAATGAATAGTAATAAAAAAATTTTATTTTTTTATTTTTTTATTGTTTTTAGCAAAATAAGCTGTATCCAAACGGACCCTAGTATACGTTTGGATAGAAATGATTTCTCTTGCGTTTGCGTTTTTTTTTTTTTTTTTTTTTCATTGCCTCTTGCACTGTTCATGAGACATGAACAGTGCATTTAGGCATGTAAACAATAACCCGTGCGTGAATAGTAACTTTTTAATTATTTTTTTATTGTTTTCTGTTTTCAGTTTTCAGCAAAATAAGCGGTATACATACAATTTACATATACGTGCAAAATGCATTGAGATCATGATTTTAAGTAATTATTCTTTCACCATTTCACAATTTTAGTGCATTTTGCATGTGCGCGTAAGTTTGTGTGAAAATGAAGTGTATCTATACATAATAGTATTTACCCTTTACTTTTTATTGAGATTAGTTTAAGGACTATAAATTATTTTACAACTTTTTTGTCAAAAATTTTGACGTGACAGACTGTGAGTGGTTAACCATCACTTACATATATATTCACAATTTTTTTTCACCAATCACACCCTGTCACATCACAATTGTGGCAAAAAATTGTGAAAAATTATGTGACCCTAGACTTTTTCCTTTTTATTTCACATTTTAACAAATAAACTATTTCTTTAAAGCCAATTTTTTTACTAACCTTTCAACAAATAAACTGAGATTTTTCCTGTAACACATAAGAAAACAAACAAAGAGTTTAAAAAGAGGGAGGAATTACCTGGTGACTCACTCGGTGATGGACCTCCCACAGGGCCAGGCACTGGGTATCCCACAGCTGTCAAACACAACACAAAAATTGATTTTAGTATTTATCATTTCAAAAGCCTTTGATGCATTAATTTTAGTATCTACCTACATTGAATGCCGATCACCATTCACCAACCTAGCTAGAAAGAAAAAAAGGGTGGTTCGTATGGGCAAAAGTTGGACACATTTAAAGTACAGGCATGTCAGTGTTCTTAACAACTCGTTGTCTTGTAAAAATGTAGGAACAGAGTCTATTGTGCCACAATTTTACCCTGATTCTATTGAGGTAGAGGCAATATAATTTCACATTAAAAAATGTTAATAAAATTTTAATTTACTTTATAGCGAATTAGAATTTTACTTAAAGAAACTAAATTAAATTAATAACAAATTAAAGTTTTACTTAAAACAAACTACATTAATCATTTTAAGAGTAAAATAATGTTTTGGTCTAATTTTACTAAAAGTATGTTTTTTTATCTATCAATTTTAAGAGTTTATTTTTCACCCTTGGTTCCTCAACTATTAATTGTGTCAATTTAGTTTATCAACTATAAAAAAAAAAATCAATTTGATTATTGGATCTCCTCTCCGTTTAATTTTTAACCAAAATAATTGATGTGGCAAATGGAACACACATTATGAGATTAATATAAAAAAATTAAAATTAAAAGATCAAAATCAAGTTAATTTCAATTATTAATTCCATTAAAATATAACTAGGGAGGAGATACAAAAATGATGTGTGATTTTCCCTAAATTGAACTTTATCCAATAAATGGAAGACTACATTAAAAATTTAAACACTCATATAAGGTGATATTCTATGATGTGATTGAATAACCAACAAAATCTAAACCACCATAGCATGAATGACACTTATTATTTATCCATAATTTTACTTTCTCATGACTTTTCTTATATAAAAAAAGAATAATCATCTTCCAAAGAATCAAAGGTGTGGACTGTGGAGTGTACCTGAGCAAGTGCTAACAGGGAGTGTTTGAAGACCACAAAGAGAAGGAAGCTTGAGAGCCCTTTTGACATCAATGTTGAACCCATAACTTTCTGTAATGTTGCTCCCAAGCAACTCACACAAGCAAATAGGGTTGCTATCAAGCAGCCCAGCAAGCTCAGGGCAGCAAGCCTTATCAGGCTTTGTAGCATTGCTTCCAACCACCACAAAAGTTAGGCAGTCAGACATGTTCACCAAACTATTAAGGCAAGGATCCACTGCTGGTGCTGAAGCTGAAGCTGGTGATGAACCTGGTGCCTCTGCCTGAGCTGAAACACTGTGAAAAAATGCAGAAAACAATATGACTGAGGCTGCAACCATGGCAAAGACTTTGGCAGTGGCCATGGTCATTTTTTTGTGATCTATTCTTGTGTCTTTCTCTTAGCTCAAATTTCTCTCTGTTTTTCTACTTTGCAATACAACCGCTAATAAAAGTTTTGTGTGTAGAGAGTAGAGAGTTGTTGTAGGAGTTAAAATAGAGGCTTTGGGAAAGGGGGTTCCCCATCTTTTTTTGGTAGCCGAAATTATTGATTGTAACTACCAGCTAACTATGTTGTGCAAATAATAAATTTGAACTTGAAAGCTCTCTCTCTCTCTCTCTCTCTCTCAATTTCATTTCCTACTTGGATGTGAAATAATATAATAGATTAATGTTAACAGATGCTCTTAGAATAATTGTTAATAAATCATATTAAAAAAATTTCGACATCATTTTTATGAGAAATATAAAAAATCGACAAAAAATTAATTATTTTATCATATTCCGTAAAAGATTTCTAAAAATAATTTCTAAAACAATGCTCTAAGAGTATTCATTAACATTTTTCTAATATAATCAAATGTCTATTACAACTAGGCAAATGGAACCGCTGTGATATCAATTTTTCGGATGAGCATGCATAATAAGCTATCTATTTTCTATTCTGTGTCATACTATTTCCAAAGGACATATTGTGGGGACTAGGCACCTTAACTCTTTTAAATAAATAAATAAATTTAGCTTAGTCATGCACAATTGTCTTATTATAGAGCACAAAAAATCCTGTGGTACTCTCGAATCCTCTATACGTGATGTTTGAGTTTTCTGGCTATATTTATTGAATGAGTCAATATCAAGTTACAATCGTTGTATGTAAAGTTATGATCAATTTAATGTGATTTACTACCTTATAATTGTAAAATAATATCTAACCAAAAAATTCATGGGTTCAAATATCCATAACCAGCGATGTTTGATTATAGTTATTTTTTAAATTGGAAGATCTCTTGTACTTCGTAGTTTTTTGGGGTTGTAAAAAACGGTACAATGGGTTTTAGGCTTGTGAGAGAAGTGAAGTTTATGATTTTGATTTATTGGTGAGACCTTATGTTTGTATTTGTGTTTGCGAGTGATTGAGAGTGTTTTGTATTTGGTGAGGTTTATGAGTTTCGTGTGTATCATAGGCATAAATGACATATCCTATAATCAACATTAATAAGATAGCTTAGAACACTCAAAGCTGTCGGTAAGTGACCAGTGCAATCTTTTTCGAGTTGTGTTTTTACACGCTTAAGTCCATAGTAAAGGTGGGATCAAGAACTACAATCAAGAAACACAAATACTGTAGGTTCCAGTTAACTCAACTGGTAAAGTCTCTGATGATTGAATAAGAGATCTGGAGTTTAATCTCTGCCTACACCAAAAACCAATTGATGTCTTGGTCTGATGATAAAGAGCATCGTCAGGAGCAGACGCCATAGGTTAAAATTCTCTATAAAAAAAAACACAAATACTTGCTAACTATACACACACACAGCATTCACATCATTTTGTAAAAAATTTCATCTATTTTAGCATAAGAACCTACTATTTCTATATTACATACTTATTTTTCAAAACATCTCACATCATATTTTCTATTTTACTCTGCATTACATTAAAATATCAAATTTTCTTAATTTTTTTAATTGTTTATTTTTCTTGGCATATAATAACCACCATTTACTTTTTTTCTTTCAGCCTCGAGATACGTAAAGAAAGAATAAAAAATCATATACAAAATGAATAGTGTCATTGTAAATTTACACAATTACTATTGTAACAACTTTTTAAATTTACACATTTTTAGCTTGATTGATTTGGGTGATTTTGAAAATTAAATGTGTAAAATTGATATATTTTTCTATTCTGCATTGATTGATGCAAATGCTCTAAGTCGTGTGCTTATAACAAAGCCTCAATTTCTTCTGGTTCCGACATTAAGAAAGGCATACTTTTTTATATTAAAAAAAATTGCTAGTTAGTTATGTATCATGTATGTAGGAGAGAAAAATAAAAACCCCAAAATACAAGATCACAAAGAGGAATGACAACTGGCCCATAAGCCGTGGCCATAAGAAAGCCATACTCTATTACTATTACTTTACCGTGTTTAAAGCAACTTCATTTTTTTTCTATTCATTGATCAAAAGATAAAGAAAACTATTTTAGTCCCCACAGGACACAGCTCTTGGTAGCTGGAGCCTGGAGTAGAAGTAATAACATACAGGCTGGCAACGCCCCCAACAAGATAAATTGATTAGAAGATCACAAAAATACATGTACCCATGTCACAAGAAAACCTAACTTCTCCACCATGTTTGTCTAAACACATGGTTATATATGGATCGAATTCTCACACGCAAGTCACAGTTTCACACTTGCTTTGCTTTGTTTTCTTTTGGCAAAAGCCTTGGGAGACAAAAGATGCTGATGGAAGCTGATTTATCACGTACTTGAGTTGAGAAGGGGCCCTCCATAATGTCCTGGGTGCATGTGGTGGCTGTGTGTTGGATTAGTATCCTCTATGATTTCTACAAATCTTGGGATAACTCTACATCGTGGCATTAATTTTGGAAAAAGTTAACGAAACCCTAAAGATATTGGTTTAAGAACTATTTTTAGAAATTTTTTATAAAAAAGCCAACTAACTTTTTTTAAAAAAAAATTTTATATCTATTATGAAAGTGGTATTAAAAATTTCTTAGAATGGTCTATTAACAAATGTCCTATGTAAAATTTTATCAATTTACCTTGAAACGTATGAATTAGATTTTGCCATATTATCAATAATTTAAATAAATTTCAAAATAATGAGATAATCAATGCCCTTTTAAATTAACATTGATGATGTGGTTAAATCTAATTCACTCAAGGATAGAAATTTTAGGAATTTTGTAGTAAAATTAACCTAAGAATTCTAAATAATATTAATTGTGGTGTTTTCCAAGTTTCTTACAGGAGGTCGGAAACTTTAGTATGGGTTCTAGTGATCAAGCACCTGTACATTTAACTTGCTATCAATGATTAGGTTTGAGTAGTACGGGACGCATTAGTATTTGAGTATTGAGTTGCAGGCCAATGAGGGAATCCTACAGTATATCTTGCCAAGTAGGATGCGAATTACATTCACGATCTTAATTTTTTTTATTCATTAAAAAAAGAAAAAAAAAAGGAGGTTAGAGGTTGATGCCTTTTAATAAACGCGGAAGCATTGACCACGAGTTATGGGAAAGAATTAATGAATTATACTAGTTTGTTGAAAGCAATTCTATTTAGGTTGGGCCGGTTGATTCTCAAAAAAAAAAAAAAAAAAAAAAGTTGGGCCGGTTTAACTTTGGGTTCGGCAAAGCAAAATCTCAAAAGAGATATTAAGTTAAAAAGTTTGTATATATATGCCTAAACAAAAATGAGTACAGTAAATTGTCGACGGACTTCAAGGATGATTTACCCATTTAGTACTAATTGCTGTCGTGTGGTTTTTCTTCAAAAAAGCTTTATACGCTTATAGCTTCAGGTAATCAAGGGTAATGAATCTGTACCTGGTCTCTTCAATTTTGTCATGTCCCCGTGAGGTTGTGTTGATGCAAGTGTCTATAACTTCTTCTTTTTTTGGGGTAAAATAGAAGATGCATTAAGCTAGGAAGAATCCAAAATACAGGACACCATCTAATTATCCAATGCAACAAACCCCCAAACTGATTCCAAGTACCAGAAAATAAAACAATCCACAACTGAGATCTGCCTATGTTAGTCATCGCATCTGCCCATACTAGTGATCACATCAACAAGGGTCTATAAGTTGGTGATAGGCATGTCAAAATTGGACCCAACCTGTTAACTCGACTCAATTCAAAAGAAAATATTTGACCTAAACTCAAATTTTTTTACTAAATGTAAAAATAGATTGACTCGTGATCTGATCTATTTTTTTCGAGTTGGGTCAACTTGTTCAACACAAGGCCCAACCCATTTTTAATTTTTTAAATATGAGACGGACCTTAGACTTTTAGTATTTAAAATTATTGGCCCATGAATACATATGGACTAGGATGCATAGACACTGATATATGGATGAGTACGATATAGCGACACGAGCTATTTTTTAAAAATTATTATAATACAATATGGCTAATAGGACACCATTATAACACAAAATTGATATAAATATGACACCTCAAATGAAGTGTTCGTATAGATACTTGAGAAGCACAGACCAGTCATTAGCTTCGTGGGATCACTTTATGGAGAAGACTAAAAACATGTTGAGACAATTTCACAGCTGTACACTTAATGCAGTTCGAAGGGATGCTAATTTAGCAGCACATTGTCTTGCTCGTCATACTGTAAATGTGGATGGGGAGATGATACCCCACCGTTTCTTTCTTTGACCAATAGTATTGGCCGATGTAAACCTAGACCATGCTTGAGGTTTTTACATTAGTGAAAGTCAACTGTTTTGGATTCAAACAAAAGAAAATAAAAGAAAGGGTTGCTTTTTCTGAAAATGTTTACTGTTGCGGCAAGTGTGTCTACATGTGATATATGTTATACTAGTGAAATAGGGCAAGGTACATATATGAAATAATAGGATCAATGATGCTATCATAGACTGCCAAATTTGGCACATATGAAAGAAACATAAAGGTGATGAAAATTCTTCTCAATTTTGTAATATATGATCCATAACATGTGCAATCTTATCTTCTTCAACCGATTGAGACATCCCTCATGAGTAATGAGACATCATGACATTTAGTTTTTTTATTTTATTTTATGGTGATGATATTATTAATAAATAGTAAACTTTGAATTGTTCAAACTTAAAAATCTAAGTATTATTTAATTTTTATTTTTTTTAGTATTGTCATTATTTTTTACATATAGTATTTTGTTTTTTATTTATTTTTTTTCCATGTGAAAAAATATGGATCAACCCGTAACTTGATTGATTCGAACCATTTTGGATAATACTTTTTGACTTGAACCCGATTAACTTGACCCAACCAAACTCGTTTGCCATGTCTAATGGTGAATAAGGGTACGTTTGGGTCCGGCTGATGCGTTTGCGTTTGCGTTTTCAGTTTTTTTTTTTTTTTTTTTTTTTTGCACACGTTTCAGGCCAATTTTTTACTGTTCATTCACTGTTGCGGCTACTGTTCATGAACAGTAGCCACAACATTTGATTTTTTCAATGTGAACAGTGCACTGTTCACGGACCCACAAATTACACTTTTCAGCAACTTTTTCATTAAAAATGGGTCCTGCGGTACTATTCACACATTTAAAAATTATTTTGCTACAATATTTTTCAGTTTCAGTTTTCAGTTTTCAGCTGTATCCAAACGGACCCTTAGGGCTTGTGTTAGACATCATAAAGCAGCCGAAAGAATCACAAATTTGGCCATGCTTCTATTAGTTTGAAATTGCACCAAATCATATCAATCATCCAAAGCAACTAACAACTAAAGTTACATCAGATTCACACACACACAGCATTAAAGCCATTTCAAGTTTGTTCACATCAAGGAGAAATATCAAAAGGCATATTACAACCCAAAATAGGTAAGTTTCTATTCGGTGGCCTTTCTAAAATTATTTACAATCTGATCATACATCATATTAGATCACAACATGAATGGACTCTCAACTTCAAATAGCTCCACTTCAGCCACCAAACTCATCTATGTACTTCATGCCTCTAACTTGAAAATCGTTAGATGATATTTGGGTGAGCTACCACATCTTAGTAAGTAAATAACTCCATTATCTGAATGATAAGGAAACAAGGTTTCTTAACAAATACTGAATTCACAAGACATGGTTACAAAAATTTGCAAACTCAGAATGAATCAGACACTACAAATGAACGAAGAAAACTGAAACGTAACAACATAGTCTGATATGAATGAAACATCATAAAGAGTGATTTATGATTTTCCAAAATATGACCTGTCCAAGATCTAGTTGAAAGAAGATCAGAAGAGATCAACATACAAAGCTTATTCAGGTAGACTTGTGAATAGTGAATACACTTAACAGGGAGTGAAGTGACCGATCCGTATTGGGCATTAACGCTAGTTATCACAGGAGAAAGCAAAGGAAAGCGAGAGCAAGGAGGATGGCGAGGCTTTGAGGAAAGAAAGAGTTCATTGGAATAGACAACGTACAAAGCTTATTTAGCTATCATAGATTTAAGTTCATATTCATAACAAAATTGAATAACAACAGACTTCAAAGGTACCAAATGTCAGGGTAACTCACATTCCAAATAGAACTAAATTTCAAAGATTATAGAGATTATATGGCTCAAGAACCAATAGGGTTTCATATACCTTGAATTCCTCTCAAAGTTCAAAATTTCATACTGAAATGGCCCAAATGTAACATATATGATGTAGGACAGAATCTTCAAATTAATTTATGTAATTTGTTATTGTTGCTATTTTTATGTAATTTTCGTTATTTTAGGTTTAGAACATTTATTTCTTTATTTTTAGGTGCTTTTAATGTTTTTTTTGTCAAATTTGGTTTCTATTATGGTTAGGTATTAATTAGGAGTTATTTTAGAAAATATTTTCTTATTTGTCAAGTTTTTAGGAGCCCTTAAATAGGGCTTTAAGTCAGTAAACGTTTTCAGAGATTATTATCAATAAAATACAGACATTTTGTCAATTTCTTTCTCTGGTGAATTCCAGATTATCACCTTGTCACCTCGGGGAATCTAAGGTCATGTTTGGTAACTGTTTTCGTTTTCTTGTTTTCAAGGGAAAAAGAAAAAAACAAATTTTTTCTGTTTTCAAAATGAAAAACATGTTTGGTTAGTTAAAAGAAAAAACACATTTTCCAAAAACAAAATTCAGGAAATTTGTTGGGTAGTTGTTTTTGAAAAAGTTGAATTTTGTTTTGTTTGGTTCATTTTTTTTATAAAAAATTATATCTATTCTAATTCAAAAACACGTTTGCTCCAAAGTATTTAAAATCCTTACACCTAGAGGAATTATAAAATCAAATGTTTTGTATATAACATTCAATCTTGAAACTTTAATCATATAAGTAAGACTGAAACTATAACACTTTAAAGTGTTATAAAAGATAATCAAAACAAATGCCAAACCACCAGATCAACAAATACATAAATAAAAGGAGATATTGACATTAAATTTTTGATACAATTTGTATAAACTGTTGAAAAATAGAACAAACTTAAACCATTGCATAGTTGCTGCACAAAGATAGCTTATTATATGAAATCACCTTGTTAAGAAATTCATTACAATACAAAAAGATATCACAGAATTCAAAAAAAAAAAAAAGCTGCAATATTTTGTGTTTCACGGCTCCTATTAAATCTCACATATTTTGCTCACTCCCAAGTGCATGAGATCGTAGTAATATAATTCTTGGAGTACCGAGGTCGAACCACAAGGAGCAAGGTAAGTTCAAAGACAATGTAATTAAAAAAAAAAAACTTTTGGTGAAGATGAAGAATAATTTTTGCCTGGTAATTGTAAACAAGAATAACAATGATAACTGATTTAAGTCAATAATGTAAATACTAGGGCATCGGGGTGTTTCCCTATATCAATATGAAATTCTTTGTGATCTAAGAAATTATATATTTCATAATTGATTGTTCTTATACAATTAAATACTTATGATTGGGTTGAACTGAGACTAGGGGTGTTCGCGGTGAGGTGCGGTGCGGTTTTGGGTCATTTTTAGCACTGCACTTCGCGGTGCGGTTTAGCTAAAACCATAACTACACCGCACCTTATTTTTGCGGTCACATGTGTGGTGCGGTGCAGTTTAAAGTTTAGCCAAAACCATAACCACACTGTACCTCATTTTTGCGGTCACATATGTGGTGCGATGTATAAGATGCGGTTTGAATGATTTGAAATTGGTATATATTTCAAATTTTGGGTTTTTTTTACCCAGCTCAAAACTAATTTTTCCCTTTATTTTGGTCCAAGTTTTAAACTATTGAGCTAGTTTTTCTTTATTTTGGGCTGGCTTTCTTAATCAACACTTGCTAGGGTTATTAAACTTTTTTTTTTTTTTGAAAACTAGGGTTATTAAACTATTAATAATATATTTAATATTAAAAATAATTAAATATATTAATATATAGAGAGGGTGTGGTGTGGTTTGTGCGGTTTTCTTATTATAAAACCGCAAACCGCATTGCACCATGCGATGTGGTGCGGTGTGGTGCGGTGCGGTGCACTATTACTTGCGGTGCGGTGCGGTTATGCTATTTTGCGGGCCGTTTTGGTGAGGTTTGTGCGGTTTATGCGGTTTGGTGAACACCCCTAACTGAGACAATTCAAGAACGCATGATAACCTAGATTAATAATGCAGTTAGAAAAGTTTTCAAAAAAACTCATTCACTTTAAAACCTAATTTCTATTTGAAACTATTAGAAATTCATCTAAACAATAAGAAAAACATGATTGAACTTATTGAAAGCATGGAAGAACTAATACATCAAAAGAAATCTAATTGAACAATCAAATATGTTGTTGATAAAATCCTAGAAAGAATCACATTGAATATTCATACCATATAGAAGAAACATAACCCCTAACCCTAGTAAAGAGTTTAGGCTGCCATTAGAGAAAGGAAAATACAAGGTTTTCTCTGCCAAATTCATTCTCTCACAGACTCTTGTAAACTCATCTTTTTCACATGATTTCCTGAAAGTAAAAAATTACACGCAATGAATGACATCTAATTCAAGAAATTATGTAAAGATAAATAATAGGGACTAATGCAAATCATGGCTTAATTATACAAATTAAGCATAATAATAAGGAGATAACACCCACATAAATATATAACAAGTATACATTTTAAGGCGTTATCACACCCCCCAACTTAAATCTTGCTAGTCCCTAGCAATCCACAAAGCACCCATGTCTACTAAAAGTGAAAAACTAAAACTAAAATACAAGCTACTTTCGTAGGCTACACGACTGCACTTCCCATGTGCAGCAAGTCTTTGAACCCCTAGGTCACCCCTAGTGGATGAGTTTACTCTCGTGAGGGTTTGCAGTGACTCTACCCACAAAAGTCAAAGGTTTTCTGAAAATTTCTGCAGCAAATGTTAGTCTGTTTTATCATTATATCATACAAATGAACTTTCAATTTTGATTTGGGATACTATTCATCATATTAAAGAGTTTTTACTAGCTTCACTTTTGGAGTGTGTGTGTGCATAGCCCATCCAATCAAACCGGCTTTTCCAAACATACATAGACCAAGAATAATCTAGATTAGAGCCTCTACTCCAATTCTCCAAAACCTCTCTTAAGTCATCAACATTCTGAAAGAACACATAGAAGTAATGGCTTTTTTTTTTCTCTCTTCAAATCACATGTGAACAAAAAGAAAAGAAGAGCATCATGTATGCTTTCTTCAGTTTAGTCCGAAAACTAACAGTTTAGTTTCTGTCCATCAAAAAGAGTATCGTGTATGCTTTCTTAAGACTTCCGCGACATCAATATACAATTCATATTCTAACGTAACAAACAATGAGCAATATATTCACAATTATACAAATTCTCACTAGCAATCTTGGAAATGGCTCAAATATACTTACCTCTCATTAAAAGGCAAGGTCCAAAGTTCACATAGCCAAATACTGAAATACCCACGGTTCATTATCAAGTGGATTCCAACCCAAATACTGCTGGCCAGGGTTCTAAACATAATCCTCACCATCAATTTAAATGAGGTCAAAGTTCATAATCATATCACAAATGTAGCAAAATAGCTCATCGGTAAACCGAATGAGCCAAATATATTCCCAAGATGCTTAGATTACAAAGGTGATAACAAGAAACATAGATCAAATTAGAGGAGTTTAGAATGTACGAACTTAGCATTCACTTACACAAGCAACGCATAAACATCTGCAAATCTAAGACAAACCAAAAAGGGTACTAGCTTAACAACTTCTCTTAATGAAGTAAAGTGCAAATGTGCTTTTATAGCATGAAACATAAACAACAAACATAGATGTCTAATAGGACATCTATATGAAAAAGTTTCTAAGTAACAAAGATACGAGCTTTGACATGACAAAAGCTAGAGAAGAAGAAAGTGATAGCAAGAATGTAAAAAGACACAAGATGTATGTGGAAAACTCTAGAAAATGGATGAAAAACCACGGTTTGAGCAAGAATGGAATATTCTTGCTCTGCTCAGCTTTATATTATGTGAGGAAAAGAGGTAACTCTTGTACAATAAGGGCGTTCTTCCTTAAAGAGAGATCTTGTTTTCTACCTTCCTATCTTATCAACTTTCTACTCTCTTCTCTAAAGATCTACTTGGGTTCTTATCCTAAAAATACATCTACATGTTCCTCTTATAATATGAGGAATATGGCTGAGTACAAAGACAGGTGTCAAGTCATCATTTTCTTATTTTGGATCTTTTCATAGCTGTGATATTATTTGGTGACTAGAGGAGAGAAAATGCGCCAACGTGGCACTGTGGCCCATGGGTAGGTGACTTTGCCACTGATTGGGAAACAGGCCCTAGACAATGAGAGGGACATTAGGAGTACTGTGAATGATATGCGTGTCTCTGAAGTGATCCAACATGCAGTCAACGAATAAGGGGTTTTCTCATAGTTGCTAACCTTAGAAAGTCACTATTTCCCTTTTTTGAGTGTTTGAGTACCATGTCAGGTGCATATCTTACTTCCTTCCCAAGGCAATTACGCCTTTGGCACGAACCAAGAATAGGATCTTTTAGCTAACGCTTCCTCTTCCTTTGCTCACAGCCACTCCACGTGTAGTGTCCAGATCCAACCACATATGCATTCTCCCATGCCTTAGTGGTGTAATGTACACCATTGTAAAACAATGTTGTCTTCTTTTTGGGCCATTGATTTGTCATTTGAAGGATTGAGATTAGGTTGCACGATGCAATAGTTCTTAATGGCTAAGATTGAGAGTTGAGAAAAGAAACTTTCAATCTTAACCATCAGATAAAGAAAATGAGAAAAAAAGTAGAAAAGTTAAAATTAAAAAGAAAAGGTAGTAAAAACAATTTGTGAGTGAGAAGGGGGTAATTAATTACACCTGATCCGAATCCTCATTTAAGTATACATCACCAACCAATTGGAAACATAAAGAGATTGGAATTCTCTTTAAGGTTGTGTTTGGATGGCAACATTTGGATTTGGATTTGGATTTTAAATCCATTGATTTAAAATGCCTTGATTTGAAATCCTTTGATTTTAAAATTTCTTGTTTGGGTCTTTTTAAACAAAGAAGGATTTGAAATTCATCATTTCAAATTACATTGTTTGGGATATCTAAATTTGGATTTGGATTTGGATTTAAGATCAATAAAATTTATTTTTTAATTATTATTTGTCTTAATCCTTCTACATTTTAATTTTAGTAACATTTTTAATAAATACATGAGGTAATATTAATAATTTAATTGACAAGATAATAACTAAATATCTTTAGTCATAAACAACTAAAAAAATATTTTGCCAATTATTGACAACTAAATATTTTAAATAGAAAAAGGACATGTAAGGCCCTTCTAAATCCATAGGTATTTCATAGGAAAAAATTGCTAAAACGATAACAAATTACACTAGTTTTGCTACAACTCACCACATATCATTACAATATAATTATCCTAAATCCATAGGTATTCCATAGGAAAAAAAAACTTGAACCACAACTTTTTGCCGTGTGGCGAGTTGTGCTGGAAGTTGTGTAATCTGTTGCGCTAAGTGGATTTAAATAAATAGAAATCTTAACCATAAAATTGATAAAATGAAGAGGATTCTATTACGAGACGCATTAGAATTCAATGGACTTAAATAAATTTTTTTCCTTTAGAAAAACATGAAGAAAAAATTAGCTCAGAATTCACTAAGTTAAAACTATGGTATACTCTTTTTCCTTTTTTTTTTCAACTACTGGAACACACCTTGCCCTGCCCTCTCTATTTTTCTTCCAGAAAACAAAATAATCTAAGATATAGCATTCTGGAAGAAAAAAAAATGCTGATTCTTGCTTAAGAAGAAGCAGAAAAAAGTACTTTGTACTAACCAAACATCACCTAAGTTTCCAGCCACTGATTTTGATTATTCAAACTGCATACAAATTATAAGAGACCCTACAAAAGGGCCAAATATGAGGAAGAATACAAGCACATAAATTTGATCTGATATATGTTTTAAAATGAGTAACTCACGGGAAATAGCAACATTTACATCACATAGAACATAGGCATAGGCACTCAGACTTGATGACACTACAAGAAGACATGCTTAGCTCTGCTATTTGCTTACATCTATGGAATCAAGCCTAGAAAAAGTAGCTAGCAGAGACAACATTGACAAAAAAATCGACTCTCTGTTCCTCCACATGACATTGATTTCCCCAAAAATAAAACACATTCATTTATTCTTATTAGATTCTTTCTTGACTACAAAATTAGTTGGTTCCCACAAAATCAAGCAAATTGAACAAAACCCAGATGATATTTCCATTCATATATCAAGTTTCATTCGTCAAGTAGATTGTACATGTGCAACCTTTATTTTTAAGGTTACCTTTGAATTCTAATTACCAGCATAAAATGAGAAGGTAGCAAAATTATGTTCCTAACCCAGAAGGCAGCTTAGAAAAGGAATTCAATGTTGACCGATACCATGAGCCTATTTAGGAAAATCAAATTTGAAAGAGAGCAATTGAGATCAAGACTGGACTTTTGGCCAGCCAAGTCAAATCTGATTAGTCTCAATATTTAAGACCAGGCTCAAGTTTCTACTCTGAATATATATTATGCTTAGTAATCTTGTGGATATCGTGGTTCCACAGGAGTCAAAGTGGTGCATGCATGAAGGAAAAAATGTGTTCTACAAAGGAAACATTACTAATGATCAAGTCTTTGACAGGCAGGTACAATGTACACAGTCAGCAACATAGGCAACTTGGCAACATCATGATAATCTGGTGGTATATAGAGAAAGTAGACATAAAACTGATGAGGTACGAAAGAATTGGCAATAAGCACCGATAGCTATAAAGGGAATTTTTAACAAGTGATGGACAAATGATGATAAAAGTTTTGCAGCTAAAGCAACAAATGGAATGAAAAAAATTTATGGGATGTATAAGCATTCACTATGACAGTAGTCCTCATTTTCCATCATCACAATATCATTGTTTCAAATGAATATTCTCTCACTTATTACTTCACAACTCATAAACAGTTTATTGAAGCATTTCATCAAACACATAATTTGCATTACAAACCCACAAATGAAAATTAAAATAGAAAATAAAAACAAACCCAAAACATATCATTGAAAATACCATGAAACAAGATGCACAAACAAATCAAACAAGACCAGGGGCGAAGGCAGCATAGGGCGAGGGGGGGCACTTACCCCCCCCTAACTCTGTAAAAATGCCTTAAAAGTTACTGTATTGGTTTAAAAAGTTTGACACTTTGACCCCTCTAATAAAAAAAAAAAAAAAAAAAAGTAGTCACACTCCCACCTTAAAGAATCAGACCAAAGTCCTAACCTCTGATATGTCTAAGTCATAACCTCATATTATTTTTTTCTTAGTTTTTATATTGTATACACGTTTATTTTTTTTACCTATTTCACTATTCACAGCACTTACCTTTCTTGCTTATCTCATAAATAACTTATCCCATAAATGAATGATGAAATGCCGTTATTTCTTAACTTTTTTACAATTTTTAAATCTAAATTTTTGTTATAAACTTAAATTTTAAATACTTAGAAAAGATAGAGAAATAAATGTTGAATTTTACATATTTTAAGAAGCAGTTAGACAGTAAGACATATATACAACTTTACAAGTATTTGCTATATTTTTAATATTTTTAGATTTCATAAAATAAAATAAAAAACTTATAGATGAATTTTTCCTTAATTTATTTTAAGGAATCAAATTAGATGTCTAAACTTTATGTACTTATTCTTCTAAAAAAAAAAACTTTATGGATTTACATTAATCTCTTCTTTCAACTGTTAGTAACTATGAATTGGTTATTTTTGTTTCTTTCTTTTAACAATAAGAAAAATATACTTGTAATTACAATTGTTTATTTACAATTTATTTTGTTACTGTTATGGATTAATATATTTAAATTATTTTTCTTTTAGTATTGTCTTTTAATCTTGCCCCTCCTAGACTCAAATCTTGGCTCCGCCACTGAACAAAACCCACAAACAATCAAATTAAACCCAAACAAACCCACAAATAAATCAAATAAAACCCACCGGAAAAACCCACATCCCTTTTGGATTAGATTTAGTAGAAAGAGAGAATTAGAGAGGTTAAAGAGGAAGATAAGAGTTGAGAGAACAAACCTGAAGTTGCCTTGCCGAGAGTGAGGGGGAAGAAGAGTTTGTGAGTTACGGCTAGGAAGAGAGACATGGAGAGCCCAGAGAGAAACAGTGTGCGTGAGAGTGAGAGATTTCTAAATTCCTGGGTTTTTGAAGGTATTTCAAATCCATGGATTTGGACCCCTAAAATCCAAGATGGATTTGGGCCAAATCCAAATCCAATTCTTTTTAGTTATCCAAACAAAGGATTTGGATTTGGGCCCCCTCAAATTTAAATCCAAATCTAAATTCATGTCATCCAAACAGACCATAAAGGAAATTAACCAAAACATAAACGCACACCAGTTGTGAGTGTGTGTGTGTATATATATATATATATATATATATATTCTAATTAGCTCAACCGGTAAAGTCTTTGATAGTTGAATAAGAAATCTGAAGTTCAATCCCCGAGTGAACGCCATAAGTTGAAACTCTCTCTAAAATATATATAAATATATATATATATATATATATATATTTGCTACAAATATAAATTCTTTGTTCCACTTTTTTGTTTTTTAAAAAAAAAAGGGGAAAACGCGGAAGAAGCAAAACGTAGACGTGATAAGTTGGATCCAAACCGGCACTAAATGAATCATATTTAAAAATAAAGACTTTAACAAAGGCAAAGTCACTTGGCTATAAGGAGCCTTTTTCTTGAGTTTCATGCTTGAACTAACACAAAACAACAATGAAATAGTCATAACATAGCAACTATGATCAAGAATTACCACGTAATTTCAAGATGGTTTCTTAAGGGTACTTGCACCAAATCATTGCGCTTAAGACACACTGACACAATTTAGAACTACCTCAAGAGATAAACCAACATAATTAAGCTCCACAAAGTGCCTAACATGAAGTGACATATTAGTTTTTTTCCAAGTATTAGAAACAAAGTACATGACCAAGAGAACCTGTAAAGGTGCAAAAAAACTATCATTTACATTCAATATTGATCAATGAAATAAGAATTAAAACAACATATCAGTAAGTTGAAATCATTGAAATACCTCAAGGAATTCCTAAGAAATTAATACCATGACAGGAAATGATGAAACATGAAGAGCGTTTCTTACCAAAAGCCCAAACCAAAGCTGGCATACAGTTCAAAATCAAATTAAGGTTTTGATACATGCATAGTACATATAGTCTAAAGTTTTTTTTTTTTTTTTTGATAGATATATAGTCTAAAGTTAATTATTTAACTTTCTCAAAAAAAAAATTAATGATTTAAAATCATACTAAAAAAATTACAGCATTCATCATTATTACCTACCGCTATTATTATTACCTCTATATATCAAGAGGATTAAGAAAGTTATCTTTATATATTAAGAGGATTCATAAAGTTAGTTATTGCATTTTTTACTTACAAAAAATAAGCCGTCGTGACTCCATTTGAATTCCTCACCACTAATGGACCCGAATACGTCAACCTAGCTTGATCCAATTTAGATGTCTCAACAAATTCAAACTCTCACAACTAGTGTAAAAGAGTTGGTCAGATGGAATCAGGAGCTGAGACAGTGAATGTGCCCAGAAAACAGTAACACGCCACTTAGACGACGTAATCGGAGCAACAATGAAGAAGAAGTTCATAATCTGAAAAATAGTCACAGGGGAGGAACTTTTGAGCATACGTAGCAATCCAATCAGAACGATGATGAGTTGTTAAAGAACATAAGAAAAGAAATGGATGAAATGAAGAGTGCTATGAAGGGAAGGACATCGAAAAACTTAGATAGGATGACAAAAAGGACTAATTCACCTTTCACCACTGGTGTTTTGGAATGTCCATTACCTCCAAAGTTCTAACTTCCTCAGTTGGAGACATATGATGGTTTGAAGGATCCTCCTGATTATATAGAATCCTTCAAGACGTTGTTGAATCACCAACAAACTCCCAATGAGGTAATGTGTGCAGATCTTTCCCAACCACACTTAAAGTAGTAGCTCAAGTTTGGTTTAGCAAGTTGGCACCCTCGTCAATTGCAAGCTTTGAACAACTGAGCGATTCATTTGTATGACACTTCATTGGAGGACAAATACACAAAATACCAATTGCTTATTTACTGATGATAAAATAGTAGGAGGGGGAAATCTTGAGGGCTTTTGGGAAACGCTTCAACAGAGAAATCTTAGAAGTGGATGAGGCAGATGATCAAGTCTCGCTAATTGATTTCCAAGCAGGGCTACCATCGGAAGACTTTATTTTTGCAATGGCAAAGAGTCCACCAATCACGATGACAAATCTTATGTTCAAAACACAAAAGTACATGAATGGAGAAGACATATTGACGGCCAAATGCATAGTTAGTAAACGAAAGGAAGAAGAAGAAGTGGACGAGGAATTCAACTGACGACCATTTTTGGTTTCATCAATTTAGAGGCATTGGATGGAAGCAAATTGCTCTGTCTATGGAATGTTGAACATCTCAAGAGGTATTATCAGTAAAAATGTTATTAGCATTACTTTATTTCCTTGTAATTCCCTGATAGCTAAAAAAAATAAAATAAAATAAAAGGACAAAATTCCTTTGAGCAAATAAAACTTCTTCAAGTGAAAGCATTATCTTTTCTTAGTTTATGCTTCCAAAAATTATTTTTGATAATGTAAAAGAGTAAAATCATTAGGACAATAAATTCTTAATACAAGAGTAAAATCATCACAACAATAAGTTCTAAACACGAGTAAAATCATCACAACAGTAAATTCTAAACACAAGAATAAAATCGTCATAACGGTACATTTTTAATTCAAGAACAAAATTGTTACGAAGGTAAAGAGTAAAATAGTGCTAACATGGCACTATCTCATTGGAGGGCGTAAATACTTGGGTTTACGCAAAGTCCTAACTGAATTTAAACTCAAATACAATCTACCATGAGAATACGGGCCCGTTTGGTTTAGAGGTGTCTCAGTTTTCATAACTCAAACTCATAACTCATAACTCAGTCTCAAAACTCATAACTCACTACTTAAATCTCACCTTCACTCAAAAATTGCAAAACACCTGTTTGGACTCATAACTCAGTTACATATCCCTACAACTTTTTTCCAAAACCGTAGACCCCACCCACTGACACTACCCATTGTTACTACTGTAGCTACCCGCGTCTCACTAACAAAAAAATCTTCCCCTTTACTTCTCCTACACATCCTCTCACCTTCCCACCTTTCATTTCTCTGACTCTCCCTCTTTTTCTATCAATTTTTTTTTGTCTATCTCTCTTTCCCTGGCTCTCCCCTCTTCACTCTATATTTGATTTTTTTTTTCCACTCCTCTGTTTCTTTCTCAGCTTTCTCTGTCTCTCCCCTCTTCAATCTGTATTTGATTTTTTTTTCTCTCTTCTCTGTTTCTTTCTAAGCTGTTTTTGGTAGGTTTGAATCGGTAATGGTGGGTTGTTTCAGTGGTTGCTAGGTTCGGATTGGTGATGGTGGGTTACGGTGGTGGTCATTTGGGTGTTGGCTGGGTTTCACGATGGAGATAGATCGGGTTTGAGATTGGGTTTTTGGGGCTGGGTCACGGCATGGCTTGAAGCGGTTGGGGCTGGCTTGAATCGTTTTGGTGTTTTGGTGGTGTGGATCGGCCTGGGTTTGATTGGGTTTTTGGGTTTCAGTGGGTGTTTTGGTGGTGATTTGTTGCGGTGGGTTGCTGTGGCGGCGCTGGGTTTGTGTTTTGGTGGTGTTGTGGCAACTCTGGGTGGGGTTGTGGTGGTGTTTGCAATGGTAATACCCAATAGCTCTGAACGAACTTGACCACACAGAAGAAATGGGTCCCATAAAGTCTGAAAATTTACCTTAGTGCCATTGAGTTTTGGGATTCAGAAACTGAAAACACCAAATTGGTGTTTTCAGTTTTCATCTCTCAAACTCAAAATTTTTGAGTTTGAGAGATGAAAGCAAGATCAGAAAATCAAGCCAAACAAGGATCACTACGTGGGTCCCACATTTTTTCATCACTGAGTTATCAGTTTCCAGTGATATCACCCAAAACAGGCCTAAACCAAACAGGCCCTACATATCCCTCCTCTTTATTTGAATGTTCTAAAATTGAAATGGGATGAAATAAATAATAAGACATCTTATAAATTGACGATGGATTATACCTTTTTTTTAAAAAAATTTATAGGAATGTATATAAATTGACATCATAAACAAAATTGTTATTTAAAAATCATAATATAACTATATAAGTGGAACCTTTTCCCCTCCAAAATTGTAAAATTATGTAGTGAGACGATCTCATGAAATACCCCCCTCCTTCAAGTTTCCCCAATTGGAAGGAATTAAAAATGAGGGGTTTTGGTGGGGGTATCTTATTTCTCCAAATCCCTTCACACCCCTTTTCCTCTCCCTCCTAAAAATTATCCAGATAAGATTAATTAAGCAACCCATATCCCCTTCCCTTTACCCCCCCTCTCATCCCCTCTCCATCCAAACACACTGGAAGAGTAAAAATCAAAATGGAGGGAGTACCTTAAATTTATGAGTGGCAAGTGGCAACCATGAACTGTAATCTCTTCTGTGTAGCATTTCATTCAGTTGCCTTCAAAGAGCCAGCTAAATTAGATTAAATAATTACAAAAAGAAAGTACCATTCTATTTCAACTACAACCAGCTGCGAGTGAGAAAATTAAAATTATTTTAAAAATCCTATCTGCTACCATAGTAAATATCAAGTTCCAAACTTCCTGTTCCTCAAAACTCTATCAACTTGATCAAAAGGTATTTGAGAAATTCCAGAAAGATGCAAGTATTTTATTCCATTTTCGCCAGTGGATAAAACTACTTGCAAATGCTTAACCTCTTCCTTCTTCAATTTTAAAAGCTTAAGAGTCTCTTTAATACAAGGGAAAAACGCTTGGGGCCGAGCACAAAAAGGCTGAAAAATACAAAACAATGCTTGCATATCAGTTTCAAACTGACCGACCCCCCTGTCAGAAAAGTGAATCTCACTTGAGAGAATGCTGCAAGAAATGAAATGGTCAAGTCCTTCAGCAACACTTCTCCATAAATCCAAGAAGTCTTTTGGATTGAGGCTCGTATTCAAAACTTGA
This sequence comes from Notholithocarpus densiflorus, assembly GCA_030021035.2. NCBI lineage: Eukaryota > Viridiplantae > Streptophyta > Magnoliopsida > Fagales > Fagaceae > Notholithocarpus > Notholithocarpus densiflorus. Next base: position 1,707,392 of record JARYZH020000075.1, read on the forward strand.
AGCTGACTTCTTAGAACATCTAATGCTTCAACAATATCAGTGCATACAACTAGATCCATGGTTGCTGATAATCTAACTGGAGACAAAACTTCTTGCTCTTCCTCAAAATGTTCCTTATTTTGGACATATTCCCATGAAAGATTTTCAAATGCACGAAGAATAACAGCAATTATCTCCATAAGCCAATTGGTCTCGAGTTCAGACAAATTTTTTATTTCTTCTCCAAAAAAGCAACCCCAGTCAATACCTTCATCTTTGTTATGGAGGTTAGAATCATTTTCAGCAATTCTCATCTCAAGAAAGTCCACATCATCACTCCATTCTTGCAGTTTAGAATCAACATACCTGGCAGCATTAATCAGTCCACATAATCTGATCAATGCACCATCATCATAATTGTCAGGAGAGAATTCGGTTCCCTTGAAGCGGAAAAGCAGTACTTCAAAAAAGTACCAGAGGAATTTGACTGCAGTTGATCTGATAAATCGTAGACGTAGTAATGTGGCTGGCATAGTTCGGCATCGTTCAATCAATTCCCAGGAAATTTTAAGGGTGGATTCTGCAATGAACGGAGCTTTATGGTCTTCTCTAGTAGAAAGAAGATATTGCTCAGTGTATGTTGCCAATCCATGTTTGTTATCAACTATCCAAGCTCTCTCATCTTTCACTTCTGCCTTTAGTTTCTTACAAGCATCCTTGAGCTCCATCTTTGCCCAAATCTTGAGCCAATCAGGCCTATCATGGAATATCATTAATACTGATATGCCTCTTGAAAGGCCTTCAAACCTTTCAGACTCTGCCAGGAAGAGACCAGTTTCCAAATTTACAAGCAATTGCATCTGTTTGTCAAAAGCAACTATAAGGTCTATCAGATGAAGCCATGAAGTCATAACTTCAGATGTCATATGTTTTTCTTTGTATCTTTCAGCAAGACCAGAGAAAAATCTCTTTGCTAAAAAGCCAGACAGCATTTGGATCATTGCAGACACCCAAGCTTCTCTAGCACTACAACTTACCAGTCTTGCTCTATCAATCAAAGGTTGCAACACATCATCCACTCCAACAATAAAATCCCTAGTAATTTTATACATAAGAGCAAAAATAAACTCGGGCTGATCAGCCCATTTTGAGAAGTGGTATTCCATCCGTGATGCAATAGGAGATACCAGTTCATCAATAGCCCAAAGCTGCATACTGTACTCCTTTTTCCCAAAAAGATTACGCTGTCGTTCTTCCCTCTGTTTCTGCAGATGCTGCAAAGCACAAAGAGCTATAAAGCTATGAGAATATCTCTCTCTTTTGTCACCTTGCATCAAAACTAGAGGGTTAGGGAGGCCAGATATTTGTCCGCTTTCAATTTTAGATGTTAAAAGTTTTGGTGGCCATCCAAGAGAAGCAAGAAGAGCTCGGTGATCGGCAAAAACTTGTGGCCTAATAACCGCCAAAATTTTATCTACCCTGTTATCAACAGATATCAAAAGATTACGCCACTGAGGGTGGAACTTCACAACATGTACTAATGCTTCTTCAATATCATTCATGGCTTTTATGGCTTGAAGCAACTTTTCTTGCTTTGGTCCAGAGTCCTGCATTCCAACACATATTAATGTTCAACATTTTGGCTCCCATCAACTAACCTACCACTTCAACATGCAACCAGGAATACTGCAAAATAAAAGGAAGGGGGCTGGGAGGGTGAAGTGACTAGACCATTACAGTAGCAATTGATGACTTTAAAACCTTTGCTGAGAAGAGGAACCCAGAGTGGCGATTCATGACACAGAAAACAGCATCTTCAAGATCCCCAACCAGAGCTTCCAACCGTAGAGCAGTTTCTGAGATAATAAGAAAGTAAGTTTAGCTTATGCCTTGGTAAGCCAAGTGGGAAAGGGGAGGGATGCTTACTGTTAATCCATAAAGTTTACCCCATGATCGATTTTAGTCTTTAAGTTTAAAGTGATCGCTTTTAGTCCCTTAGATGATGTGACAAACTAAAAATTTGACACATCATCACTCTGTAGGGACTAAAAGTGATCACATTAAGTTTGATAGGGAACAAAATCAATCACTCTAAAGTTTTTTAGGGACTCAAAGTGATCGGTTTAAACTTGAGTGACTACAATCACTTATGGACTAAAGTCTAGAGACCAATAGTGTATTTTGGCCAAAAAATAAAATGTTAACAGATGGAATTGGGATAATGTTAATGTCCACAAGAATCTAAGCCTATGAATCAAAATATATAATCAATTATGAGATGAACATAATTTCTCAGACTGACAGGTATGCATGCCAACAAAGATATACACCATTAACTAATAAAGACACAAGTTGAGGAAGTAAATGCATGAGAAGGAAATTTAAGGCTATGAAGTTGAAAACAGTAATACTATTTGTCAAGTTGGTCACACATTCAGAAAATCATAAGAATGGAAAAGAAATAGAAATAGAAATTGGTCTGTAACCCACCAATATAATTGCGAATACTCTCAATTTGCCTGACTTGCTTAGCAAGTAAAGCCAGAGGCAACTCTTCACCCAGTATCTTCGAACCAAACCCATCTACAATCCCATAAAAAAATTAGAACATAAACATTTTACATATACAACAATAGTTCGAACAACGTATATTAAGAATGAAACCAAACAAACAAACAAACCTTGTGGAACAGTGCGGAGGTTGAGGTTGTGTAGTTTGAGATTGAGATTGTGAAGGGAGGTTTTGGCAGTGAAGGAACGAGAGATCCATGAAACGGCGCGTTTGGTGAGGCTTGTTCCGAGGGAGAGGAGGTGGGTGTCGAGATCAGAGCAGCGTTTGCTGAGTGATGAGAAGAGATGGGGAGTTTTGGAGAGGAGATCTTGGTGGGTTCGGAAATGTTGGTCGAGAAACTCCAACTGATGTGGGGAGAGATCACTGGGTTTGGGCAAAACCGCTGGAAGTGGAGGAGTTGGTGGTGGAGTTGGTGGTGGTGGTGGTGGTGATGACACTGTAGGTTCCATTTAGGACAATCTTAAAAAAAAAAAAAATTTGATACCTACTATTTTGGGAGCTTTTGGTTTTTTGAACTGGTTGGTTCAAGTGTTCAACAACTCCTCCGACTTGGGGTTTCTCCCTCTGTTGTAGTCCATGTTTGTGTAACGTCATTTGTCTTTTTTGTTGGTTAATGTTTGTTGGTATTCAGCTTCTCGTACACATCTGTCCACACAACTTTATTAGATATTGTGCGTACAAAATACGATTTTAGTTATTAAATTGAAATCGTAAAATTGTATTTTTTTTTTTTTTGGATAGAATCGTAAAATTGTATTTTGAAAACACGAATTTAAGTTAAATTATATTTTAAATACTCGATTTTAATTGATGTGACGCATACTGTTCGTCCATAATGTATGTAATGTAATAATTAGCACTCAATATTGTTTCAATCTCTAAAATTTGTATTTACTTCTTATGATACTTAAATTTTAAAAAGTTCACCACCGTGTTACGATGGTCACTACACAAGTATAAGTGTTTGTGAGATAATGTGGGTAAGGATCAGGGTTCAAGTTTCTAGAAGGGAACTTCATACACATATACATTTTTTTATGTTAACCACACATATACACTTAGATTAAGTTATAGTAGTTTTTCTATCTTGTATAAAAAAAAAAAAAAATTAAAGTTCATTTTTTATCCTTAATTTTTTTAAGATAATTTTTCAATAGCTTAGGGGTGAAAATAAACACGAAAATCACTTTTTTTTTTCAATAATTTTTTAAAAAAAGAAGAAGTTATTTTTCAAAGTTTAAGAACAAAATATATTAATATAACACTTTTAATAGTTTAGAGAAAAAAACAAATTTGTTAACGTATTTTGTTTTTTAGAAAATAATAATAAAATAAATTGTAATTTGAATCCTTAAAATTTGGGGAACTTTTAATTTTGTCCCCAAAAATTTTTAAATGATTTTTCACTAAATTGCAATATACATGCTAAACATTTGGGATAATTTTAATGCTCTCACTGAAGTTCCAAATTTTGGATTCATAAAACTATGTCATTTTTAGTTGCAATGGCTCTTAACAAAAATTTCATTACCATATATAAATAGAATGACTTAAATCAAAACGATATATAACCTTAGAGCATTCATATTAGTCTCCTCAAAGTTTTAGCCAAATTAACACAAAAAATACTACTTTTTCTAATTTAGCTATCTATTTTTTTTATACACATACATCATTCTCAGTATTATATCATTGTTTCAATTAAATATTATTTTCTTTCTATTCACAATTTTAATCCCAAAACCCATAACCATCCAACACAATCCAGTCACTCAACACAACCGTCACATCGCATCTGCATCCAGATATGGATGTCTATAAGAGAGATGCTACATTCACAACATTTTTACAACAAATTACAGGTGGTTAATTGTTATTGGTTCAAATTTGTAACTAATACTAAGATTACTTTTTTTCCCCAATAATAACAACCAGTAACAACCTGCCACTTAGGATTTGTTGTAAAAATGTTGTAAAAATGTTGTGGACATATCATTTCTCTATCTATAAATACTCCAACACAAGTTACACAACCAAATCAAAGCCAAAACAAACACAAGTACACAACCACCAAATAAAGTGTCTTGGATCCACCATCAAAACCCAACACATCTTGGTTTCAAACCAAGGGTGTTGAGCCAGCACTCAGTCGTTGCACACCAACCAGAAACCCATCTCAACTGTCACCCATCTCCACTGGTGCCAAAAACCCAAATCACGACCTATTCAATCGTCATCAACAACCAAATTGTAATATAATTTCGGCGAGATGTTGATGTGATACCTAGAGGCAATTGATTGTGAGAGAAGACCCAAAGGCAGTTGATTCTGAAAGAGACCCAAAGGCATTTGATCGTGAGAAAGAGAAGAAACAAGACCAAGAGGCACAAAATAGAGAGAAGAAGAAACGATATCGTCAGAGAGAGAGAGAGAGAGAAAGAGAGGGAAATAAAAAATGAATTTATTTGGTGCAGCGATAAAAGTGTCTTACCCTTACCATAAGAGACTATTGTTTTTTGTTAAAATTTTTGTGCTAGTTTATTGAGATTGGTGTATGAGAGTTTTGTGTGCTTTTAGCTATATTTTTATCATCAGACTAGATCAACTAGTTTGATGCGAATGCTCTTAGGCTACATACTTACATATTCAAATTTTAAAACTTTAAAAGGAAAAATTAAAATTACCCTTAACTTTAAGGTATAAATTTCAATTTAGTTTTAAAAAAAGTTTAAATTATTGATTATTCCTAAAACTATTTGATAAAGCTCAATGTAATTTTGGTGATAAAAAGTCTCTAACTCAATGACATAGTCTACTCTCTTATATTAAGAGGGTTTTTTTTTTTTTTTTTGGTAAACGACGCTTGGAATTAACTAAAGAGCAATAAGTCTATTACAACAAACAAGGCCAGCTTTATCTCTAGCCAGCATCTCAGCCACCACATCCACTGGGTTAAACAAAAAAAGAAAATTTGTTTCATCAAGTTCATCTCCCATCCTTGCTAGTCAGTCAGCACAACCATTTGTCTCCCTAAACATGTGCGCCACCGAGGAGTTAGGGAATGTCTGAATCAGGTTCTTACATTTAGTTAAGAGAGGTTCAAGCATTAGACTGACCACCGAAGGTCTTGAAACAAGCTGTACAATAAACTTAGCATCCATTTCAATACAAATGTTCTCAATCCCCATTTGCTTTGCCACGGTGAGCCCGTCCTTCAGTGCCCAAAGTTCTGTCACGGTGCTCGATGTGCTGCCCAGCTTCCTCGCAAAACCACCTAACCAGTCACAGTTGCTGTTTCTCAAAACACCACCCCACCAACCTTGATCGGGTTCCCATACATAGTCCCGTCTGTATTGAGTTTCACCCAACCCGTAATAGGCTTGGTCCATTTCACTTGAACTTGCACTCTACTAGGCTTATTGGGTTCATTAGGAACAATTGCATAGAACTCCACTCCCTTCTTTAGGCAAAGCGTACTCGTGCCCTCTTCCACTCTCCTCGTCTGAAATATTGCCTTATTTCTATGTAGCCAAACTGTTCATATTGCTTAAGGAAATAAAATTTTCCATGGTACATGGGGTCTCAGGTAAATGATGGAAGTTCCACAAAACTTCTCAAGCCACTCTTCCAAATTCAATCCAAAAAAATCCAGGTTGTTCTCCTCAAATCCTAGGTCTTTCCACACAGCTTTAGCCACCCTACAGTCCCTAAGTGTATGAATGATGGATTATGTCCCTTCACGGCATAACTCACACGTCGGTTCAAGGTTTAACTCTCTTGAACCAAGAACTTCCTTACTAGGCACGCTGCGATGAGTGCACAGCCAAATAAAAAATTTGATTCTAGGGGATGTATGCGCTTTCCACACCCATTGATGAGGACTAGTGTCGAGGTTCAAAAGATTAAACCCTTTAGCTATGAGATATGCTAATTTTAGGGAAAATGAGCCATCTTTAGAGAATGCCCAAATTAGAATGTCTTCTTGGGAAGGATTTGCTGCAATGGGGATACCTTTAATCTCTTGTAAGATTTGGTCAGGGAGGTCAAATGAAATACACTCCACATTGTCAATCAAGCTCTTGGCCGAGAGTTTGTCTTCCCCATCAGTTAAAGGACCTACAATCTGCTGCCTGAGTGGTCCGGAAGGAAGCCAGAAGTCAGCCCAAGCACTCACACTTTCTCCATTAGCAATAGACCATCTTAGACCCTTGTTAAAAATAGCCCCTCCCTCCTTACATGCTTTCCAAATCCGAGAAGCAGCTTGTTTTCTAGAGTTTCCCCTCAGGCAATGCGAGGTAAGGTATTTGCAAGTAAGCATTTGAGCCCAAGGCATATCCGGGCTAGAAGCAATCCGCCAACAAAGCTTCGCCAAAAGAGCTGAATTCCTTGCTTTCATTTCAAAGATCCCGAGCCTTCCCCAATTGAGTGGATTTGTGACCTTGTTCCACCCAACAAGATGAATTTTCTTCTTATCCATAGTAGATCCCCAAAGAAAGTCTCTCACCAATTTATTCACCTCCTCACATACCTTGATAGGTAGTTTATGACACTGCATAATATACTCGGGTATGGAGGTCACCGCTGCCTTAATGAGCACTAGCCTCCCTGCCGGCGAAAGGCATTTGGATTTCCAGCCATCCAATTTGGCTTGGACTCTTTCCACAACAAATTGAAATTCATTACGTCTCCTTCCCTTGTGGATTATCGGGAAACCAAGGTATTGAGGTTGTGAGTTTCACAAATCCCAGTTAGGTTCACTATTTCCAACTTATCCTCCGCAATGACATTAGGCGAGAAGAAGATTTTGGATTTCTCCTTGCTGATTTTCAAACTTGAAAGCTTGCAAAATTCATCTAAAACCTCCACTACAGCCTCGACATTTCTCTCGTCAGTTTTGGCAAACAAGAGTAGATCATCGGCAAAAAAAATACGGGAGAATCCGGGACCACTACGAGATGCCTTGATCTTTTCCAACTCCCTTCCTCACACTTCAATTAATTAAGATACTCAAGTACTCCATTCAAAGAATGAATATATATAGTGAAATCGGATCACCTTGCCTCAAGCCACGGGATGGGAAAATTTCTCCAATTTGATCCCCATTAAAAAGCAACGTTGCCGAGGTAGTAGAGATGCAACTTAGAATAAGTTCCACTGTATCGAAGTGAAAACCCAAACTCACAAGCATACTCCTCATACTCCTCACAAAGCTCCATTCTAATCGATCATAAGCCTTCTCAAGGTTGACTTTGATTATCATGAATACTTCCTTCCCTTTTTTCCGCTCAATTGTGTAAACTAATTCTTGAGCAATGATCACGTTGTCGGTACCTCTTCTTCCTGAGATAAAGGTTGTTTGGGAGGGGAAAACTAGTGTGGGCATAAGGTGTTTCAGCCAATGTACAAGGATCTTAGTCACAATTTTATAAATTGTGTTACACAGGTTGATCGGCTTAAAATGGTTTATGGTTTTCGAACCAAGTTGTTTTGGGATGAGGGCAATCAAGGTTCTGTTAAAGGTGCTCATGGATTTTCTTTGCTGTAAATATTTTTTTTATTTCAAATTTCACGGACTCTCCCACAATCAACCAAAACCTTTGGAAGAATTCGACATGAAGTCCATCTGGCCCTGGAGCTTTAAATGCTTTCATGGACTTTAAAGCAAATAGAATTTCTGCATCGGAAAGGGGTACAACCAAGTTACGAGCTTCCGACTCAAACAAACAATGCCCCCAAACAGGGATTCGGTCTGGGGTTTTGTGGCACGCCTCCTGGTCAGTTTTGTACAACCTCTCGAATCCATTAATAAAGATATCTTTCACCCTCTCAATATCTTCTTCCCATTCACCATCAGTTCTTATTATTCGATTAATCCTATTATGGCTCCTACGGATGAGGGTGGATAGGTGGAAAAAGGTGGTATTTCTCTCCCCTTGGATTAACCAGTCATTTCTCGCTTTAATCCCCCATAGTTCTTCTTCCAAAGACATAATTTTTTCAAGCTCCTCAGAAAGCCAAGAGTGCATGTTGATCAATCTCTGACTTGGGTTTTGAGCCAAGGCTTTCTCCACCCCTTCTAATCTTGCCACAAGATTTCTTTTCTTCCAAAAAATGTTTCCAAACTCCTCTCTATTCCAATTCCTAGCTTTAAAGGTAAAGGTACTGATTGCACTTCTGATATTTTGTTGATTTCCTTCCCATGCATCACAGAAAATAGGAGGGAAACTTGCGTGGCTGCGCCATATCGGTTGGAACCAAAAAGGCCTTTCACCGGTTCTAATAGGAGGGTTATTTAAGGCTAAGAGCAGTGGGCAATGATCTGAGTTAATACGCGCAAGGTGCTTGACAAGGGCCTTAGGGAAGCAAGACTTTCATTCCGGGTTCGCCCAGACCCTATCCAATCTACCTTGAATTAAACCAGGAAGGTCTCTCTTATTGGTCCATGTAAACTTAGGACCTGTGAACCCCAAGTCAATTAAATTACAGAAATTCATACAACTTATATATTCCTCAACCCTCCTTCTGCAAACCCCATTACCTCCCATTTTCTCATCACCACAAACAACATCATTAAAGTCCCCCATGATTGCCCAAGGGAGGTTATGCCTTTTCGACAAAACTTTTAAATTGCCCTACAGTAAACACCTTTCTCTAAACCGTGGACTACCATAAATAGAACTTAAAAGCCAAGGTTGAGCATGGGAACTAACCTGGACAATGGCGTGAATTTCCTACTCCATCGCCAGTAGAATGTCCATTAATACAATATCTGATCGCCACAGGAGCCAAATCCCACCAGCATAGCCGATGGTCTCCGTGGAATAAGCTCCATCAGAAAGCAGTTTTCTTATGATCTCATCAGCCCTAGGACCATAAATTCTGGTCTCCGTAATCACGAAAATCACTGGTTGGTGCCACTTTACCAGGTCCATCACAGTCTTTCTGAATGTGGGCTTCATTGCCCTTCTACAATTTCAGATTATATATATTCATGATTGGATTGGGGGAAGTGCGAGAATCAAAGCACGTCGGGGATGGCTCCTCCCCTATCTCCCTCAATTTCCATGCTTGCCTCAGCTCGTTCCTCTCCTTGATCACATTTGGAAAGAGGTTCACGACATGCTTCAGAATCCCAAGTTGAGCTTGGTTGCTTAGAATGTTCAGTGTACATGCAATGGTCGGCCTCGAGAATTGGAGGAGTTTGAGCACGGATAAGTTCCCCATTACCACCATCTCTATTGGCTGATCCAGGAGTATTTTCCTTTGTGTAATCACTAGTTCTAGATGAATCTTTTCCAAAGTACTCAGAGATTTTTCGCAGAGGTGCATCCAGGATCGCTTCCCTTGCTGCGTAGACGAAATGCTTACTAGGGGCTGAAATTTCGGCTTGTCCATGAGGAAGTACCAATACGGATTTGGCGTAGTGATCTAAGCTTCGTCCTCCATCGGCACAAACCCCAGTTGAGCACTCACCTCTGTAAGTGGAAAGATGTTTTTCCACACCTCCATTGCTTCCTCCTCATACCAGCCCATGATGTCTGTTGGGTCTTTCTGAATTCCTTCTATTGTTTTGTCGCCTATTGGAATGACTTTCCCTTTGAGAAAAATCGCCCATTTTTCCATTGTAGTCTCCATTTCCTTCAACACCAACTCCGAATTGGAATTTTTTGGCTTAAAGGAGGTAACTTGCCTTCAGATGGGTTATACCTTGAGTTAGTGGGGCATGTGTCAATACCCAACCGTTTATGCTAACCATTTCACCTTGGTTGAGTGAATTCCTACCCTGGGTCAACTTCTTGGGCCTACTCTTAGTCAAGCCCAGGTCACCTATTTTGCCTTTTGTATTAGAATAGATTTTCTGGGATTGGGTTTGTTGGGGTTGGACAAGCCATACCACCCTTAGTCCCTCCTCAGCATGTGACTTTCTCTTCCCATCATGTCAGCTTGTGTGTCTCGAGGAGCTCTTGGCATGTTCCAGTAGGCAACATCCACGCTCCTACCTGTAGCCTCAGTGGGAGACTTGCGTGTGCTACCTCTGTTACCATTGGGCTTGTGCTTTCTTTTCACAACCATCCAATCACCATACTCATCCGTCCCAGCCATCCCTGACACCCCAACGTCTCTCAGTTCACTTTCTTGGGGCCCGTCAGAACTTGCACTGGGGTTCTGCTATTGCTTGCTGCTATCGGAGCCTTCAGGGGATGATTCCGGCCTTTTGATAATCGTCGGACAACCTTCTTTCCTATGTCCTATTTTCGAAAGTTCGAATATTTTGAATCTGCTAGTGCAGAAGCTCTCAAATACCCGCCGAGATGAGCGAATCCACTGTCTGCTGCGATTGCGAGGAATCAACTCATTGACCGAAACCACTGCCTCACAACTCACACGCAGGTACTCTCTCTCTCTTACTTTCAATTTCATTTTTTTGAAGGTTTAGTTTGACTATATATCTATTTATGATTGTCGCTTTGGTTATATATATAGTCGATCTCACTCTCACTACCTGATTGCAAAATAAATATTGGTGAATCCTGTGAAAACTAAATTGCAAAATGCAAGAACTTTATTTTTTTTTTTTTTGTGACCCTTTAGCCCTTTCTTGTGATCTGATTGTATTTTTTTTTTCTCCTCCTGATTATAAACTTTTGTGAAAATTTACTAGTATTATATGTTTTTGCTCGAAACTCAATGCCTAGGCGAATTTGGAAAGATGTTCACCTTGAAATTAAAAATAAGACAAGGAATCATACAGTTGCAAGATTAGGTCAGGAGGCTAGTTTAAGGGAAGCCAAAAGAATGACCATTTCTCCAATTGTTTTGTGCTCTGGCTTGTTGATTTCTCTTCTTCTTAGTTGAGCTTCATGCTGCTGAGTGAAAATTAAATTTGCATTGCTTCATCATTTGATCACTCTATTTGTTTGCTTGTTATGAAGATATCTTGGCAGATGCACTTGCCAAGCATCTTCTCCATGATCCGCTGATACTTTCAGCTGTTATTGTTTCTCTTATGCCTGTTTGGCATCCTTTTTTGAAACCACGCTTATTCAATGTACAACTCTTTTAAACATCACTATTTTCTAGATACAGCAGCCCATTTTCTAACGACTTGAAAATAAGCTGTACCGAATGAGCAGGCTTGGTGAGCTGCAACATTAATGACTTCCTAATCATATCTGATAACGCCTCCTACTGTACCTTATTTGACTTTATTGGCACTTGACCTGGTGATTACAAGTGGCCCCATTCTATCACTGAATGCAATCCTTGATGGTCGTTGCTTGTTGATTTTCTTTGCAGAATTTAAAGGTCTATGTGAATTATAGAGGTTGAGTTTCTTCTCACTAATTTTGATCCTCTAAATTTCCTTGAAAAGAATGTTGGCCTTTTTCAGTTCCATTCTTACTGCATAAAAAAAAAATGAATGTGCAAGTGTGAGGTACTGGAAATCTTTCACTAGACTTATGCTGGATGTCTAGGGGGATTGCAAGCTTAAAAGCATGATAGACAAATGTAAGGATGATAGCCAAATGTCTTGTAGAATAGCTGGCCTGCAAATAAATTTACTTTGATTAGTTTATAATTTTTCATGTATTTTTTTTAGGAACCCTTTGGTATAGCTTACTAAAATAATTTGAAAATGTCATCTTTAAATATCATCATAACAGCCAACTCCCCCTCTCCCTTCCATTTGGTTGAGCAGAAAAAAAGAGAGTAGTTAGGACAAAAGTAGTATTAATGTTTGTTACTTGCATTTAAACTGCTTAGGCTTGACAGATTGAGTTTGTCTGCACCATTTTATTAAATGAATGTGTGAAAAAGAATGTTTAAGACCATTTATATACTTTCTTACTTTTAGAGACAGCTATTTATGATATTTGCTTGTCTATCTAGAGTACTTGCTCTCTTCCAATGGAGGCTGGGATGGAATTGAATAAAGAAAGTGAGAAATCTACTTCCATGGACTCTCATTTACAGTGGAGTCAGTGGCAATTGCTTGATTCCATCCTTCCTACAGGTGGGTTTGCTCATTCTTTTGGTCTTGAGGCAGCAATCCAAACTCGTATAGTATCAGGTCCTGAGGATCTTCGAACTTTTGTGATCCATGTGTTAGAGAATTCTGGAAGCTTACTCCTTCCTTTTGTTTATTCTGCAACCTTGTCACCTAATTTGGAAACCTGGCATAAACTTGACAGAACATTAGATGCAATGCTCACAAATGAAGTGGGTCGAAAGGCATCAATTGCACAAGGATCAGCACTTATAAGAGTGGCTGCTGCTGTCTTTTCAGAAATCCCCTCTCTTAAATCCATGAGAGATACCTCTCTGGGTTCTGGGGTTGTTTCTTTCCACCATGCTCCTATATTTGGGCTTATATGTGGACTTCTTGGGTTGGATAGTAGAACCTCTCAGAGAGCTTACTTGTTTATTACAATGAGGGATGTTATCTCTGCTGCAACAAGGTTGAATTTGGTAGGACCTATGGGTGCAGCTGTATTGCAGCATCAAATTGTTCTTCTTGCTGAAGCTATCTTGGAAAAGTGGATGGACCGTAATGCTGAGGAAGCATGCCAAACAATTCCTTTGCTTGATACTGTGCAGGGTTGCCATGGTTACCTGTTTTCTAGAATGTTCTGCTCTTGAAACCCCAAAAAAATTGCATCAATTTGTTGTCTTTGTTGTTCTGCACTGATGACTGATGCTACAGCCTCTGTGGGATAGGCTTATACTGGTCAGTTGTAAAATCACTAGTCATTCATGCTTCCACCAATTTTTCCATGCCTTCAGAAAATTAAAATCACCAGCTATATTTCTAAAACTGATACAGTAGACATATTCTGTTAGCAAAAAGAAAGCAATTCTAAAGATTGTTTTTGCGCAAACTTTTATTTGTTTACTTCAGTCTTTACTACTTTGAGGTGCTATGCTTTTAGCTAGCTTCTAGAGGAGAAACTCACCTGAGTCATGTTTAGTCTATCAATACATAGGTCAAGCCCCTTTCTCAGAGATATCCTACAGAGCGTTTTCTTCTTGTTTTGGGCATAAAATGCTCTTAATTTGTAGAAAGAGATCAATTGTAAATTTTTAATACTGGCTTTATTAGTTCGTACCCAAAACAAAATTATCAAAGAGTCACCGCAGGGGACCCGATGTCCATCTTTGCATGAAGATTGATGTCAATATCCTTGAAACTAAGCTTTACAAAAGCCCACTTACAATACTTAGGAAAATGCTAAAAACACAAAATATTTTACAAATTTTTTTTTTTCAAATTGTTAATGTGGTGAGTGGTTATTGGTAAGTAAAAAAGTGGTGTTAGTGGTGGATACAAATAAAAACAAGTAAGAATTTTTTTTTTTTGAGGATCGAAAAGGGTGGCTCACATGTGATATCATAGTTGACCACATTTCACAGATACATCGCCTGTGACAAGTAAGAATTTGTCACATCAATAATTTGTAAAAATGTTGTAAAATAGTTTGTAACTATAGCATTACTTTTTAAATATTTTAATTCTTAAGAGTACTGTGAGGGTCTAGCAAATGGGATGGCAACCTTTGGGCTTGGGTCACAATTAATTAATTTGTGGGTAATTGGAAATATAGCACACAATGGGTGATCCCAAGAAGGATTAAGTAGATGACTTGATGAATAAAAGTTACCCTAGGATGGTTTGGGATTATTTATCGGACCGTCCAAGGAGATTCTCAGGTGGCCGAGGTATCTATCAAGTGTTCCCGATTGGTTTATTCTTTCCCAAAATAAATGTGTTGTCCTCCCATTCACTCGTGTTTCTCAACCCAAAAAAATGGTCCAACCCCTTTTCCTTTGAATCTTTCTCCTTTTATACTCTCCCATTAGTTGGTTGGTAATGATGAGAATATTCAACTTGTGCATGGGCCCCACCACTTGAGTGTAGGGCATTGTTCTATTAGGTCTAATTTCATATCAAGGAAATGGGCCCCCTTAGCTCCGTCCTTGCGATAATTCCTTTGTAACTTGAACCATGCATCTAGATCCATGCTCGGATAGCGGACTCTCTCAAGGCATTATTTATCCTCAGCACTACGTTCCTCCTCGGGGGATAAGAGTGATTTGTTTGGACCTTAGCATGGTTGTCTATGTAACAAACTTGTTCGGGCCTCTCACATGTGGGTTGGGCCACATATTTATGGGTATTGGCCCGAATTCGGTCTGGGCTGAGCTCCATCCACCCACAGTTACATTCATTTATAACTCACTAAACAGTTTATAGCGATTTTTTTAAAAGGAAAAATAAATAAATAATAAAGGGAAATAATCACCTTTCAAGTCCTTATAGGGGTAGTGATTGGACACAAACGAATGTAAAATGAAAAAACTAACAAATAAATAAAAACTCTTGATTTCTTTGAGCAAAGACAAATGTCTTCTTCTTCTTCTTCTTCTTTTTTTTTTTAAAATTAGTAAAGAAGGGAAATGTGAATGACCTTCAGGCAATATCATATTTCTTTTCTTTTTTTTTCTTTTTTTTTATTTGGAGTAAATTACAAAAAACTTTCTTAAAGTTTTAGGAATGAAATTTCGCTCCAAACCTTAACAAAAATGACACTTTTCTCTATGAGTTTTGTAACAAATCTACACATAAATCATACTGTGGGGGCTCGAGGACCAAGGAAAGGGTTGTAGAACTGTAGAGTGGATATTGGGGTATTACATGTCCGAAGAGGCAGGTTACCCGAGGATAAGAGGAGAAGAGGCAAAAGGTTCTTAGGAGCTTCAGGTGGGAAGGATTGGTTGAAGAAAGAGAATCATGAGGAGTAGGGGAAGTTTCCAGCAAGAAGTAGCATGTTGCCTCCGCATTAAATGGTGGGCAACAGTTTTATCAGCTGCATTGATGAGGAAGTGACCTAAACAGTGTAATTCACAGCTAAACAACTCCTTCTACCACCTTCCTCAAATGTTTAAAAGGACAGGTGTCGCTAAGAGAAATTTGTTAGGTAAAGGTAGGGGGTTAGAATGTGAAGTGGAGGGAGTATATAAGAGAAAAATGGTTCTCATAGAAAGGGGCGATCAGACACAAATACCAGAAAAAAAAGAGTAACAAGAAGAACATAGAGAGAGGAGAGCGAGTAGTGTATTTTTTTGTGTATCATTGGCTTCCTCGGGCAGTCTCGTACTTAGACATTTGCTCACATATTCTATAATATTACGCCTTTCTTCCTGATTTCCATCCTTCGGCAAGGCCCTCTCTTGTTGTTTGATTCCCTCTCTTACAAATCTATTGATTTGGGCCATAGTTGAACTGTACAAACCCCACTGTTCTAAGTGGGCCGGGGCTGCGAGATTTTTTGGTCCTTACGCATACCATTAGTAACCTTAATGAAATATTTCAATTTTTGAAAATATTCGTTTGACCAAACTATAACGATGGTTAGTTAAGTTTTCTTTTCAGCCATTTTCCAGTAATTTTTAATGACTATTTTTAGCAATCATACACAAATTTGTTTGATTAGGAAAATGAGATAAGGAAGTAGGAGGACAGAAAAGTGAGAGTATACAAAATATTTTAGTTTTCCATCATATGTGTTTGTTAAAAAGGAAGGGAAAGTGGAAGGGTAAAAAATAAATATGAATTTCTTTTGTTTGGCTAGAAAGAATAATGAGAGGATAAAAAAAAAAGTTTAGTTGGATTTACCATATTGCTCATATTACATTTATTAAAAAAATAAACAACATATTTGGTTAAATGGGTTTCAAAGGGTAAAATAGTAAAAGCATTTATTATCAACATTTTTTGCATACTTTTCTATCCAATTTGTGGGGATAGAAGTTTGTGGGCCCAAGAAAAATCATTCACCCCATTTCCCTTCTCCTCTATTTTCTCTCCTCAACTAAAAGAAGGAAAATTCTCATTTTCTTTCCTCACTTTTCACTCAAATGAAACATAATATTAAAGAAAACAATTTCATTTGACGCAAAAAATCATTAAAATATGATATTTTTTTTCAATATGAAAGAAATAATTATGAGAGTAATTATTATAAATTTTTTTTAATGATAGTCATTAATACACATTTATTATAATTATGTTTGTATTAATAAGAATTTATTATGATCATGTTTGCATATAAAATTATTTATTTTACCATTTAAAGGAGAAAGTATAATAAAGTAAGATATTAATAGAGGAGTAATACTACAGACATAAACTATTTTACAACATTTTTACAAATTGTTGTTGTGACCAACTTCTTACTAGTTTTCATTTAGACCCATCACTAATATCACTTTTCCATTTACCGATAATCACTCACCACATCAGTGGTTTGGAATTTTTTTTTTTTTTTTTTTGTAAAAAAGTTTGTATATCTGGCATTACTCTTAATAAAGGGTTTAAATATCATAGGATTTATAATAAATCCTTATAGCATTAAATTCAATTAAAATATTGAGGGAGAAAAATGTTTTAATTTTGTTAATTATAGCCCTAATTTATAAAAGTGCTTTAATTTAAGGCCTCTTGTCATCACTGTTTTTTTTTTTTCTTTCAATAATTAGATAGTAAAAGAGCATAGAGAAAGTGGGAAACCATTGATTAAACTTTGTGCTTTACCTAAACCTTGTTCATAAATCAATTTGGTAGACTGATAGTAGTTAAATAGAGAGTGCAGAGAGAGAAAGTCATGTTTAGAGAGAAAAATTCACTTAGAGCAAGAAAGTAATTTTCATAAAATCATAATTGATTATGTAAGTGAAATACAAAATTTAATCAACTGTTTTCATTTTTCTTTTACTCCAATACAATCCAGAATAACATAACTGAATAACAAGATGGATAACGAGTCTAAATTGCAACAACTTTAACTTTATTACCACAAAGTTTTTCATTGCAACAAACATTTTTTATAGAACTAAACATGCCTTATCCTAGTATTTTTATTATGAAATTTGTGAACATTATAATAGTGTGTAATCATGCAGATACAGGGCACATGCATAGGCAATCCTTTCCATGAACTTATATTCAAACCATAAACACATTGAAAGTTCCTCAAAACCCAACATCCTAAAACAGCCACTTCATGCCATCAGCTAAACCTATATATTCAAACCAGCAAAACTTTTTCAAAACTCACTGAACCAATACATCTATTCATCTTATTTTCTTTTTCATTTTATACTTATTAATCTAAATTTCTCTCGAAGATCAATTTTTGAATAAATATTTCATTGTTTTGGGTTCCTAAAATTTCTAAGTAACTAAAGTTGGGAAATTCCATAACAAGGCAAAAAATTCAAAAGATA
This sequence comes from Notholithocarpus densiflorus, assembly GCA_030021035.2. Lineage (NCBI taxonomy): Eukaryota > Viridiplantae > Streptophyta > Magnoliopsida > Fagales > Fagaceae > Notholithocarpus > Notholithocarpus densiflorus. The sequence goes on from JARYZH020000075.1 coordinate 1,725,228, forward strand.
TTCTAATTTGTTCTTTTTTGAAAGTGCAAAAAAAAAAAATTAATAGTTGCTTTTAATACTACATATATATAGAGAGAGAGAGAGAGAGAGAGAGAGAGAGAGAGAGAGAGAGAGAGAGAGAGAGAGAGAGAATTGGTTCCTGTGGTTCTGGTCTTCTTTCATTTGTCATCAATGGCTCATGTCTAGTCCTCAGCTAGTATTTGCAAGAGGTTCAGCTCTATTTAGGCGGAAGCATAAATTATGATCAAAATATTATTACGCGTGTTTTATAAATTTTTTTTATTTACGTGTACTCTGTTAGTTTTTATTTTTAGGGTGATGAGAATAATTTTAAAAATGTGTAACCAAACAAGCTTTTTTTTTTTTTTCAACCAAAATATTATTTTTCAATAAGACTAACGAGGCAAATCATATTCACATCTAAAATTTTAAATTTTGCGCTAAATGAGTTATTTAGTACAAAAGACAAGAAGTCTAGCATAAATAAACCAAAAAACCCAATTATTCATCTAATCTATACTTTTATCCAATTATTAGGTTTTCATCATCAAATGTCTAATTTTGTGAAACATATCAATTTTTGTGTCAAGTGAGTTACTTAGAGCAAAAGATGAAGACTCTACCATAAGGGTCCGTTTGGATTGAGGGGGGAGGGAAGAGGAGTGGAGGGGAGTAGAGTAGAGTTAGTTGAAAATAGACTAATTTTAGGCTAATTCTACCCTACTCCCCCTCCCTCCTCTTCAATCCAAACGGTCCATAAATGAGCCATTGAAAACCCAAAGATTCATCTCATCTATACTTCTATTTAGGTGGAAGCATAAATTATGATCAAAATATTACTACACGTGTTTTATAAAAAAAATTTATTTACATGTACTTTGTTAGTTTTTATTTTTTGGTGATGAAAATAATTTTAAAAATGTGTAACCAAACAAGCTATTATTGTTTTTTTTTTTCAACCAAAATATTATTATTCAATAAGACTAATGTGGTGTGGGTTCCAATTAGCTCAACTAGCAAAATTTCTGATGGTTGAATAAGAGATCTGGGGTTCAATCCTGGCCTACATTAAAAACCGATTGGTGTCTTGGTTTGATGATAAATAGCTATCATCAGGAGTGGATACCATAGGTTGAAAGTCTCTCCAAAAAAAAAAAAAAAAAAAAAAAAAAGACTAACGTAGCGAATCATATTCACATTTAAAATATTAAATTTTTTGCTAAGTGAGTTATTTAGTGCGAAAGACGAGAAGTCCAACATAAATAAACCAAAAAACCCAATCATTCATCTAATCTATTCTTTTATCCAATTATTAGGTTTTCATCATCAAATGTCTAATAATGTGAAACGTATCAATTTTTGTGTCAAGTAAGTTACTTAGAGCAAAAGATGAGGATTCTACCATAAATGAGCCATTAAAAACCCAACAATTCATCTAATCTATAGTCTATACTTCTATGCCATTTTTTAAGTTCCTATCATGTATCTTAGTATTAATACATATAATTACTCCAAGCATCCTTATAAATCCACCACCCCAAGTACCAAAGCCATTGAAATATACCCAATGTGTGTGCATGGGCGGCTCCACTTGGAGCCCTGGGGGTTCAAATGAACCCCCTGCTGGCCCCACACACAAAAAAAAAATTTAAAAAAATTAAAAAAAAATTAAAAAAAAACTATATATATTTTTGACCTCCCTAAAATAAAATTTTGAACACCTTGATCGTGGATTTTTTTTTATTTAAGCCTAGCTAAAATAAGTTTGAATATGATCCTCTTAACAATATTTTAGCATTTTTAAACACAAAAAAAAAAAAAAAAACTCAATAACAAACTGATTTGATTTAAAATCTGGGAAAAAAAAATTAATAAGTCCAATGGATCAATGGGAGATCAATGGATGAATGATTGCTTGGCTGTATACATTGAAAAAGATGTAGCTCGTAAGATTTATAATAAAAAAATCATTTAACAATTTCAATATATGAAACATCATAGAAAGCAATTGTAAAACTTTATGTACTTCATTTTTTTTTTTTTTTTTTTTTTGGTTTTGTTTTTTGTGATGTCGATACATTCAAATTTTCTTTTGTTTTAAATTTTGCATAATTTATGTTTCTTATTGACCCCCCTAAAAAATAATCCTAGAGCCGCCAGTGTGCATGGGTCCATGACTCACGTATTTTTTCTTCACACTCGGGATGAGACACCCACTTCTCTTTGAACCTTTGAATTTTATGCCGCCGCCGATTATTTGGAGACACAGAAGGAGTTGTGTCCAGTACAATCAGCTCGTGATCGGAATATGAGGCTGTCACATGGCTTACTTTTGCTGCTAAATACACCTCTGACCACTCAAGGGATGCACACGCCCTATCCAACCTCTCTTCCACAAACACGTCTCCTCTTCGGCCATTCCGCCATGTATATCGATACCCTCTGTAACCAAGGTCCATCAAGCCGCAACTGAATAGAGCATTGTGGAATTCTACCATGGGAGGTAAAGCCTTGAGTATTCCACCATTCTTTTCTTTTGAGTGCAAAATCTCATTGTAGTCGCCAATACATAACCATGGGAGTGTAGAGCGAGTATGGAGATGGTGAAGCAACCTCCATGTCTCTGGCTTCATCCGCTCCTCTGGGTAGTCGTAGATACCCTTCATTGTGGTTGTCGACACACAAACGTTTTTTGAATATTCTAGTTCTTCATAGATTTACGTTCACAAAGTTGGCAATAGCATTAGCCATTAATTTGATGGTAATTTCTTCTTCTAATTCACAATGACATAAAAGGAGACATACTTCTATTAACCAAATTGATGCAAAAAACAAATTGATTTAAGAAACATGAAAGGAATTTGAAGAAAATGTATGTGCTTATTTAATTTCCACCAATATCTTATTTTAAAAAAAAATAAAAGATTGCATATAACTTTATGCTTTTGGGATAACTAAATAATAATTCTTAATTTCCTTTCTCAATATAATGTTAAATCACAAAATCCTTGCTCTTTTTAATGGTATATTTATGCCAAATTTTCATGATAAATAATACCACACTATTGCATGATAATAGGAAAGAATGATTTCGGCTTTTGTGGATTTGGAGACAAGTTTATAAAATATTGGGTAAACTACGTATTTAGTCCCTATTATTTATACCATATTTCAATTTAATTCATAACATTTCAATTGTGTCAATTTGGTCCCTAACCTTTTAGTACCATGTCAATTTAGTCTTTGTCGTTATCTAATGGATGCAAATTACTGATGTGACAAATGACCAAAATAAAAAATTAATTTCCGTTGATGTGACAATAAACTATTTTTTTATTTTGACTGTTTGCCATGTTAGCAATTTCCATCTAAGAGATAATAGTATGGACTAAATTGACATGAAGCTGAAAGGTTAGGGACCAAATTGACACAATTGAAAGGTTAAAGACCAAATAAAAATATATTGTAAATGATAGGGACCAAACACGTGTCCTATATAAATCTAAATCTTTAAAATTTTTGTGCCAAATGAGTTATTTAGAGCAAAAGACGAGGAGTCCAACATAATTATTTTTTTTTGAGAGTCAAAACTGAGCAATATTATTAAGATGCTGAAGAATCAAAAATAGCAATCAGATAAATGTCAGGTGGAACATGCTCCATCCAAACTAGCAAAGGAAAAGAAATTCTTGCTCTCTTGGCCAAAGCATGGGCTACAGATTTGCCTTGCCGCCTAGTATGAGAGAACGAAAAAGTTTTAAGCGAACCTACAATAGAAAAAATGTCTTTAACAAACTGGCCAATTGAGGAATGATCCCTATCTGCTGACTTCAAAGCCTTGCACACCACCTCTGAATCTCCTTCAAATACAGATTGAGATATGCCCAACTCCACAATAAATTGAACAGCCTTTCTTGCAGCTAATACCTCCAAGAACCATCAAGAACCCAACCATTCATTTAATCTATACTTCTATAGCAATTTTTTAAGTTCCCATCATCTACATTAGTATTTATATTGATAATTACTCCAACCATCCTTATAAATCCATAGGGTTGTAAATGAACTAAGCCGATCATGAACAACTTAGGCTTGTATCGATAAAAAGCTCGTTCATGTTTATTTGTTTATAAATAAGCAAAGCTTGAGCCTTAGTTTTAGGTTTGTTTAATAAACAAGCTGAGCCTAAGCAAAAAAATTGTTCACGAACAAGCTCATGAACTATAAGACTTGATACAAAACAATCCAAGCATAGATTCATTTATAATTTTATATGTGTTAGCTAAATACACTCATTATACATATCTTAATAATAACATGGCCAATATGAGACCACTACCCATTATCTTAATTTTTCCATTCCTTCTAAACTGACCAAGAACCATTTTAGACTTTAGTTACATTTAAAAATAAATTAATTAGTTAAGTGGGCCATATATGATCTTTTCTCATCAATCATCTAATATAAAGTTATGAAACATGTTAGTATTTTCTCATTCATAATAGTTACAAACAAGTATTTTTCTAGTTCTTTACCATCTAACATGAATGTAAAAATTGTATTTTGAACAATCGCTGAAGCTGTAGATAAGGAATGATAATTAAGTGAATTTAATTATATAAAATTTTAATTTGAATAATGGCTAACCATAAGTAGGACTAGATGCATGATAAAATGAGTATACTATTTTTTCTTCTTCTTAATTTTAGAGATTAAAGCATTTGATAATTTAATTTTCTTAGATCTCAAGTTCAAAAGGTTAACTTGAGCTCAAGTTTGAGCTTGATATTAACCTTGAGCTTAGCTTGACTAATTAATCAAGCCAAGCCAAGCTCGAGCTTTTTGGCTTTCCCATGAGCTCAAGTTCAAATATTATTTTTAGGCTTGTCACGAGCTTGAGCCAAGTTTGAGCTTTTGACTTTTCCTGATTAGCCAAGCTTGAACATGTACTACTAGACAAAGTTCAGCTTGTTTACAGCAGTTAAAATCCACCACCCCTAAGAACCAACGCCATTGGAACATACTCTGTTAAAATCCAATTTTTTTAATCACCTTAAATCCAAAAGTGATAATTCAAATGTTTTCTTCAAAATTCCTCCGTTTATTTTAATTTTTAAAATTTTTTTGTTAGGGTCAAATTTACTTATCATGTCTCCGTTTTCGTCAACATATTTGTATTTGTAGTTTTGTACTATTCACCTTTCACTCAATAATCTATTAATCTTTTAAGTTTGCTCTAAAACTACTATCATGCTATTTAAATTTTATATCACTTACGTTTTAATGATCTAACTTTTAATTTATTGACATCTTTTTGTATGGTATTGACACACATGACCAACTCTATCCAAATGAATAAGACAGTAATGCATAGCTAATGATTTATTCCCTTAGAGCATTAGCATTGGGGTGTAAACCCTCCCCCCCCTCCCCAATTGCTATTTTACCCACTCAAACACCAAAAATCATTCTTTATCCAGGTTGTTATACAACCTTGTTAAGGTAAATCCTAAGAACATTCACATTAGTTTGTGCAAAAATTTATGTCTATTTTAGCATAAGAACCTACTTTTTCTATTTTACATACTCACTTTTCAAAAGACCCCACCTCAGATTATTTATTTTACACTACATTTCATTAAAATATCAATTTTTCTTGATTTTTTTTAATTGTTTCTCTTTCTTCACACACAACAACCACTATTTAATCTCTTCTTTCATTCTTGAGATACATAAAGAAAGAATAAACAACTAAATGCAAAATGAATAGTATTATAGTAAATTTACACGGTTACTATTGCAAACTTATAAATTTACACAATTATACTTGGATTGATGTGGGTTATTTTTAGGCAAAACTATATAAATTCTACACATTTTTTCTATTATACACAGATTGATGTAAATGCTCTTGCAAGGATGTAAAACTAAAATATTATATTTTATCATCTGCTCTTTCCTCGGTCTCTCTCAATCCATGTGCCTCTCTCATCTCCATCACTCTATCATTCTTCTCTCTCCATCTCAGCCTCTCTCTCTCTCTCTCTCTCTCTCTCTCTCTCATCTCCAACTCCCTCTTACTCTCCTCTGCCTCCTATTTCTCATCTCAGCCTCCCTCTCTCCTCCACTTCTCGCTCACTCATCTCCGCCTCCCTCTCTTCTCCGGTTGTGGGTTTTTTTGAGGGTTTGGATTTGTGGGTTTTGTGGGTTTCATAGTGGCCGATTTTGTGTGTTTGGAATTGTGGGTATTTTCAGTGATGATAGTGCTGGTGTGTGGGCAATAGTGGTGGTTGCTGTGTTTTTTTGTGGTTGATGGTAGTGGGTTGCAGTTTCGATTTGGTTTTTATTTTGTTTTTTTATTTTTTTATTTTATTTATTTGGGCTGTGAGGGTGGTGGCTGCTTGGTTTAGTTTGGTTTGGTTTGGTTTTTGTTGTTGTTGTTGTTATGGGATTGAATTTTGGATGGGTATTGATTGTGGTGATGGCTAGTTTTGATTGTGGGGGGTGGTGACTAGTTATATTTGTGGGTGAAGAGAGAAAGAGACCGGGAGAGAAGAGAGAGTAGGGTATTATATATTATTTGATTGTGTAGTTTATATTATTTGATTGGGTTGTATGTAAAAATGAGAAATGAGAAATGAGATGTCGGGTATATTGTTAAGTGGGTTGGTGAAATAAATAAAGTAACTTTTTAAATTGAAAAATATGCATTTTTTAGAAATTCGGATGTGAATGCTCTTAGATCAATTATAATTTCTCAAATTAGTGAATTTATTTCTCTCAAGGTTTTTTTTTTCATTTTCTATTCTGAATTTTTTCTCTAACTTTTGGGATTATTTCCTAACCTGAATTGTCATTTGTTAATGAGTTTTTGATAATAGATTTTGACTTTTGAGGATTAGACATTGATTTGTTTTATAAATAAAAATTATGTGTATTTGCATAGGTTACAAGCTAGTGTTTTATAAAAGATTTATCTTAATCAAGTGTATATTCGCATGCAATGATACTTTTTCTCTCATTTGGAAAAGAGGCCAAAGTTAATAATGGGTTTACAATATGTGGAGATAATAGATTTTTATCGATTGAAAATAATTGACGTAATATCTACCTTCATCATTTTTATGTTGTAGCTAGGATTAAAATTTTTATAAACTAAAATATTGGAGAAAATAAAAAATAAAAATACTTAATCGGGTTGTAAAGGGGAAGACTGTACTTGGGGTTAGAGTAAATCAAATCAACTCTAAAGATAACTAGTAAAAAAGATCATTCTAAAGTTCGACTCTCACGCATTGACACTTACCATATATGATTTTTCAGTGTTTAAAATGAATTCTTTCTTCTTTGAGACCCATCAATTTGATACATTGAAGTCTATATGTCCCCTGCTCAAGCTAAAGTGCTACACAAACTTGGCCAGTTCAACACGTAGAGGTGCTCAGATCAGATGGTCACGTAAATTGTGGAGCTTGCTGAAGATTATTTTAGCATGCCAAGTACATGAAAAAGAAAGGTACTTGTATGATACGTTCGTTGTGAGCATCTTAAGAATGAAGTGCCACATGGACCTTAAAAATAAAAGATAGTATATGTTGATTCTTTTTCCTTTTTTGAGTTCTTTGGTGTTGGGCATTACGGGAAATTTCCGCTTACAAAGAGATTTATGTACCTAACTAATCATTAAAAGCTAACAAAGGACTCGATTAATAGTCAACATCAATTAAATTTCACTTAATTAAGACTTTGTATAAGTTAAATAAGCCGAATAAGCTGGAAAAGAAAGCACTGGTAAACTAAGATAGAGATTTTTAATGAAGTACATGATATATAGTTGGACAGTTATTTTGTTGATAAATGAGTCTACATTGAAGATCCTATTTTTTGTTTAGCTTAAAAAAGAAAGAAAGAAAATTATACCTTTAAAAAAGTGAAAGCCAAGGAAACCAGTTGATCAATAGCTTATAGAAGATATCATATTGAAATTTTCTAGTAGTGAATAAGGGAGTGAAAATTCTTAAATTATTGAGGGTTTAGAACAAGATCGACGAGAAGTTTAGAACACTTATGTGCTAGGATCATTTCATCAAATTATACCCTATGAATCTCAAGTATGGTTCATTATGTTATGGTTTAGGAACTTGAATGAAATCAAAATGTTCTGTACGATTCATTCGAGTCATGCAATACATCTGAGTCTGACCAAAAGGAAGACAATGAGAAGATCTTAAATGAAAAACAAATAATAATATCTGATAATTGTTGAACAGAAATGAGAAGCACATGTTGCTATTTTGGTGGTCTCTCTCTCTCTCTCTCTCTCACTGGCACTAGCTCCATTGCCAGTCAAAGGCAACTATTTTGACTGAGAAATTTCGTACTAGCAACAGAACCATCACACGCTCGAGAAAATGTACTAGGGGCACCACCATTTCCACTAGACTTTGGCTGCTTAATGTGTTTTTACTTTGAGAAATGCTAAGGACAAACCCGTTCTCACACTCAAATCGACACTTGGTTTATGTGTTAACTCTTAATTGGATTTCAACACTTTCATGTAGTTCAAAGAGTATATTTCATAATGTTAAAATTCAATCAAAAGTTAACACATAAACATCGTGTATATTTTTACGTGAGAACAAGTGTATATTTATCATTTCTACACTTTTAACAAACTACATAGAGAAAATTCCAATTATGTACAGTACGTATCAAATCTAAACACTCGTTTTCCCATCATGATCACACTATCACTATCAAACCTATAATTTTGTGCAGCATATCATTTTCGAAATTGATGGGACACCCAAATCATAGTAATGACTAATGATTAGCTTTCCATTTCAAAGCTTTGATTTTGATTTGAGTTGGAACATTAACAATCAATTCCAAGTGTGTCAGTAGTCTCTGTGGGGGCCAAGGACTTGTGGGTCAATTTCCACTATTCATTTTTCTTCAGAGTCTGCCTTTACCAATATCAGAGAGAGAGAAAGAGAGAGAGAGAGAGGTGCCGAACCCAGTGGGAGAAGGAAAAGGAGGAAGAGGAGGAATTAACAACAAAAAAAAAAAAAAAAAACACTTTGAAAATTTTACAGAGAGAGAAGAAAATCATTAGCTCAAGCTCAGCTGGTGATTTCTCCTCTACTCTCTCCTACTTTTTCTCTCCTCATGACATGACATATTTTATTTAACTTGGGTTTCTTTGCTTTTTTTTTTTTGTTTCCTTATTTCTCATTTCTCTTATTATTGTTTTCAAAAACAAAAAAAAACACTCCTATTCCAATTCTAATTCGTACTACAAACACAAACTCTCTGTGTGTGTCAGTCATCACCTTCAGCATCCTCAGCTCTCTCACTCTCTCTCTTTCTCTCTCTATGGTTCGATCATGTCCTCCCTTCTTCGCTGACTATGGTTAGAGAAAGTCAGGGAAGTCTCTTCTTTGTTCAGCCATCTTTTATTGTTTTTTGAAGGGTTTTTGTTACCTTGATTTGGGACATTTTTTATATCAATTTTGTCTTTTTGTTTGTTTGTTGGTAGTACCATTTCTATGTTCATTGAATTCTAGTATTTCAAGTAATCTTAGAATTTCCTAGATAATCTTGTTATCCTTTTTTTCTAAATTTTATTTCTATTAAAAAAAAAAAACTCTTGTTCTTCACTCCATCTTATTGTTCTGGTTTAGTTGATACCACTACTTGGAGCTCTGCAAGCAATCTTCAGTCATTCCAGGTATCATGCCATTTTCCTTCCTTGTTTGTTGTTATATACAGTATACATTGGTGTCAAATTTCCTTCATTGAGAAGTGAAGCTACTAATCAACTTAGACCCACATAAAATTTCACAGATTTTCTTTATTTCTGTTTTTCCACTTGTATCCAGCTAGTTATAGTACTAGACTTTGTTAACTAAATACTTTAAGTGACTCCTCTGAAGTTTACAAATTAACCAATCTTGTATTCATTTTGCTTAAAGTTCAAGTCTTCTAAATTGTGTCCTGTTTGTCTTAAAAGATGTTGTGACAAAAGTAAAAAAGATAATTTAATAAGAGTTTTTGGGTCTTAAACTTTTTCCCCATTTTGGGACATGTCAAACACAAGAATCTTTCAACAAAGGATTCATATTTTAGAATTATAGTTCTTCCCCCTCTCCCAGAAAAGGTGCTTATATTTAAAATATGTAGTTCTTCCCCCCTCATGCTTTGTAGTTTGGGAAATTTGCTGCTTGAAAGTGTTGGTGTTACTTTTTTGTCTTTTAATCCTTTTTTGGTTTTCATTAAGAGTAATTATTGAGCATTCCGATTTCGAGGTGTTTCACATAATAGTGGGTCCCACTAATTAAATTCATAATGAGACCCATCATTCATGTGAGAGGAGGGAGCATTACTCTTGGATTATTGAATAATTTTCCTTTTAAGCGAGTTATTTTTTAAGGCCTTTTGTAGGGCTAGCTTTAGTTTCTTAGTTAATTTCCTTTCTCTTCAGTCAGATCAGGTCTAAAGTGCAAAAATTATGTGCCAAATGAATTCCAAGGGTAAGTGTCTATTGAAATTGTTGTTGTTTTTAATTCCTAATTTCAGAGCAGTTTCTTGTCTATCTAACACTTAAAACCATTTCCCTTCAATTAAATTTTTATGTTTTACTTTTACATATTCTGATATACCAGCTCACTTGCTCAATCTTTATTTGCTGGAATGTTAAATTTCCTTCTCATTTAGGCATATTCAAGGAGATGATGGGTGCAACAAATGACAGTGAGAAAAGAAAAATATCCAAGGGTCGCCGAGATTTGGCATCAATTCAAGAAGCTTGCGCTGGAGGAAGCTTGGGAGTAGGGGGTGGTTTGAAGAAAGGCCCATGGACATCAGCAGAAGATGCAATTTTGGTGGAATATGTTAAAAAGCATGGAGAGGGGAACTGGAATGCTGTCCAGATGCACTCAGGACTTTCCCGGTGTGGAAAAAGCTGCCGTCTAAGATGGGCAAATCATTTAAGACCAGATTTGAAGAAGGGTGGGTTCAATCCAGAGGAAGAGCGCCGTATCATTGAACTCCATGCTATGATGGGAAACAAATGGGCTCGAATGGCTGCAGAGGTTTGTGGCCATTTTCCGTCTTCATTTTTAATTTCTAATGAATATACAATGTTATAGATCTATTTTTTCTAGTTACATTTAAATGTGAATGCTATGTTCAGTTATAGCGTACTACATCATGCTATGTTTCATTGGCAGGATTTAGATTATACATGTGCACACAGCACAATCTTAAGTTCATGGACACATGTAGACATGCATACCCATACCCAGACGCCCACATATTTAAATGCATATATACTTAAAAACCAGAATTTTTTCTTTTTTTAATTTGTTCATGGACTCTTGTAAAGTTAGACGTGCACATATCATAATAGAGGGACATTGATTTTTAGGCGTGTCTGAGGCAGTAAACATATACCTTGTCATGTCCAGAAAGTACTATGCTGAACATGATGTCTGATGTGAACATAATGCTGTATAACTGTCTATAGTCTCATAATTCCAGTTTTCCTTTGGGGTGCTTTTTTTATTTTTTTACTTTTTGATACCACCTTTTGGGTGCTCTTGACACAAGTATAATGGATTCAATAATGTGATTCTGGCAGAGAGGCACTAACACTTGTTTTCTCTGATTTTTTTATCATTTGAATGATGGATAGAAACTCTGATTTAAATTATTCTCATGCCTTTAAAACTGTGATTTTGACCTCTTCTCTCACTTTTTTGTTTTGCCTCTATGATATGTGTTTAATATTAATGTGTTGTTCCCACGGCTAGAGTTTTGGTACTTTGCTACTAAACAATATTGCTAGTCCGAATCACAAAAGGGCACAATTCTATATGTAACTCTAATATTTGTACATTGTTTTTCTATATTGTCTCTTTTGAAGTGCTTAATTTTAAAATATGCTGATTTTATGGCAAGCTTTTGTCAACATCAGACTGATTCACACTTCATTTAGAGCAGCTTTTAAATTTCCATCTCAGAGCTTCTTTAGGTTCTTGAGCTGCCCTTCAGAATCAGGCTGGCTTTACCACTTAATAGTCTCTTGTTTGGCAGACATAAGAACAAAATTTCTTATGGGGGTAGATGCTCAAAACATGTCATACACATGTCACCAGCACAAACAAATATACTGGATTTTTGAGCATCTGTCCTCATTCTCAGATACTTCCCCTTCTTTAATAATTGAAGGGCCTGAAGTTTATTATATTTTAGTCTGAAATTTGGAAGTCATGCTTTAAATACTACAAGAGTTCTGTTGGGTGAGAATGGCTGTAATAATTCTTGTAAGATGTATGAATAATTGGTTTGCTTTTAACCTTATTCCAGTATGTTTATAAACCATATGATATACAGATGCATGCAAATTAATTACATTTCAGGATTTCTTCTCTTTTTACAAAGTTTTTGGATATACCATATGAAAATCTTCCTGTGATGCTTTTAACTTATGTTCTTATTATCTTTTGAAGAAATTTATCTTCCAGTTTTCCTGGGTCACTTCACACTAGGACTCTATCTGTATTGAAGGAAGCTGGTTCAAAAACGTATTCTGGAAACTGTCAGACTACGATTGCTTTTGTGCTTAAAAAATAAGGAAGAGCTTACAACCTCCTTCTGTGAAGAGGATGTGGCACAGTACCAGCGGGATTAATAAGGATTTATGTCTATAATTAGGGTTAGTGATTAGGATGTTAACTTAGGTTTCAGGAATTTAGGATTAAAATTCTGGTGAGTGCTAAAATTGTTGGATTTGTGGATATAGTGAACAGTTTGTGTCAGAAAAATAGATAAAGAAAAGGGAAAACAAGAGGAAGCAACTCCTGTTTGGTAGGAGGATTTTTGTTTTTGTTTTCAAAACAATATGAAAATAATTTTCAAAAAATGAATGTATAACTAGTTTTCAGATAATAAGTTTTACATTATGTGTTTGGCTCCCACTTTTAAGAACAATTTTCAAAATATTTAAAACAAAATTAAAAAAAAGATGTTTGGGGCATGGTTTTAAAAACCAGACCAGGGCAAAAACCCTTTTTGCCTCCGGTTCCCAGTTCAACCCAGTTTTTGGTCGGCTTTTACCGGTTTTGAGGGTTTTTATCAGTCTGGATTGGTGCCCGATTCCCTATGGAACCGGTTGGACCGGCTAGTTTGGATTTTAAAACCATGGTTTGGGGAGACCATTTCAACTTTGAGATTAAAAAAAAAAAAAATTTACACGTGTAAATTATTATTATTATTATTATTTTGGATAATGATAAGCTTTAAATTGAAGTGTGGGAATAGAACTAATGTACATTTCTTTCTTTCTTTCTTTTTATTTTTTATTTTTGGATAATGATAAGCTTGAAATTTAAAACGTGAGAATTTTTTTGTGATAAAAATAAGCTCCGTAATTTAAGAGATAAAAGAGTTTGGGTAAATCTGTGGAGCCTACTGTTTTCAATTTATTTACAACTATGTCATTAAAACATTTTTTGTATCTTGAACACATTCTCTCAATTGCTTTCAAAATCTTGTTTTGAATAGGGAAATAATTTTCTGAATACTGTATTTAGAAAACATTAGCCAAACAATGATTCAATTGTGGGAACCACCATTTTATGGTTTCCAAAAAAAAATATTGTATTTAAATCCTCAAACAGGTCCTAGGTTCACACTAGGGATTCTAGGATTCACTCCTAGGGTTTGAATGCTTCATACACAAATGCAAATGGCTGTATAAAAAATATAAAAAAAAAAAAAAACAGAAATTTTCAATATTTCTTAAGATGGCTGCATATGCTTTTGTACTGAAGTTACAGGAAAAAACTACCTGAAAAAGGTTCTAAAATGCTAACTGACTTCAAATAGAAGAAAACACTTTAAGAAGAATACATTAAATAAGCTGCAACTAAGAAACAAACATAAGATCCCATTAAAATAAAAGCTTCAAACAAGCAAACTAGATAGATAAATCTCAGGCGGGCTCACAAATGAAATATGTGCTTTAGAAGTTGGATCCCCATCTCTTGTAAACCTTCTCAAACTGCCTAGCTTGTCCCATCAGGATGTTTAATTGAGTAATATAGCAAACATTCTGGTTTTATTAATCATACATGACATAATTCATCTATTTGCATTGGTTCCAATATTTTTGAAGACTTGATTTTCTTTCTATGTAAATAGAGAATTAAGTATCCATTATTGAAAATTAAGTCCACTTAGTCTTATTCATTTAATTGTTTTGGTCAAAATAATTGTGGTTGTCGTACTGAAAATTCCACATTTTTAATCCTTGCAGCCAAAGATAGTTGTGCAGAGAGCACAGTGTTGACTATGTTTCATCTTTTACTAGTACTTGAAACTCTAGATTTCTTCTAATTTGTAGTCATTCGGTTTTTAAGGCCTCCTGACTTGGTTGTTTATTCATTTTGGTGATGTATTTGCATATGGTCAGAGATAGACTGACCTCCCTTTTCACATTTCTCCTTCTCTCCCTTTAACAGTTGCCTGGACGTACTGATAATGAGATAAAGAATTACTGGAATACAAGGATTAAGAGACTGCAACGAGCTGGCGCACCAATTTATCCACCTGAAGTGTGTTTACAAGTATTGAATGGGAGTCGAGACAACCAAAAGAGTACTTTGCCAATGGGGGACGCACACCATCATGATCACTTGCAGGGAGATGATTTGGAGATTCCAGATGTGAAATTCAAAGATTTGGATCTTGATCGTGAGTATCTCTCTTATTCGCCAAAACTTCTTGATATTCCTGCAAGCAGCTTGCTCAAACAAGGTATTGGTTCATCCCGTCCATATAACTTCAAAATCCCAACAATTTATCCCTTCAAACGCCTCCGAGAGTCAGAGACCATGTTCCCTGGTCCGGATGTTAGTGTCAGTGGTGCTCTTCCAGTATTCAATCACTACATGGATAATACTTATGAGAATGTTGCTGAACCCTTTAACTTGCCTTCTTTAACTTTTCCTGATCATAACACCAATTACCAGTTACCATCAGGTGTTCTTCCTGGCAGCCATGCCCTTTTAAATGGCAATTCTTCTTCTTCCAAGCCCATATCTGAGGCTATGAAGTTGGAGCTCCCTTCACTCCAATATTCAGAAACTCAACCTGGCAGCTGGGGCACCCCTGCTTCCCCACTGCCTTCACTTGAGTCTGTTGATAGTTTGATCCAGTCTCCTCCAACAGAGCAGACTCATTCAGATTGTCTTTCACCAAGGAGCAGTGGTTTGTTGGAAGCCATACTCTATGAGTCACAGACTTTAAAAGGCTCAAAGAACTCACCCCAGCAAACATCAGACACTTCTGTCATGCCAGCGGATGTGGTGGAAAGTTCGCCCATGAATCCCTGTAAGACAAAATGCGAAGCACATGGCGAGCCAAATTCACCTCTAGGTCATTCTGCTGCATCAGTATTCAGTGAATATACTCCTCTAAGTGGAAGCTCCATGGACGAACACCAATCAGTCGAAACTGTGCTGGGTGAGAATTTTTTACATCACATTAACTTTCTAAGATTGAACAATATAGCTGTGCTGAAAAAGTTTCTGTCACATGTTTTATGCAGGGTGCAGTAGTATGCCTGAAACAGTCAATCAGGATCGAACCCATTATGTCATTAAGAAAGAAATTTCAACTCAGGGAGACTTTACCAGGCCCGATGCTTTACTTGACCTGGGTTGGTTTGGGCATATTAATGAGCATGGTAAGGATCAGTCCACTCTTACAGATGCCATAGGGGCACTTCTTGGTGAAGAATATAGCAATGACTACTAGCAAATTGGTGCTGTGACTATTGCATATATTAAGAAAGGATGTGACTTTGATATTGCGCATGAGAGAACTCTTCTTGACTACTATAAACTTTTTGAAGATTATTGAAATCTCCCTGGACTTTAGTCATCTTTGAAACTATTTGTTTTAATTGATAGGGAGTTTATTCTCAAACTTTATGCTGTTGGTGGAAAGTTTTTATGGTATTGTTGTTCCTTTGCACATTATGGTTGTTGGTTGGTTGTACTTTGGTGCTGAACTTGGAAGACATGGTTTTAGTAATAATATAATGCACATGTTCTACCCAAGAGGTGCGTGCAAACTCTTTTTTTTGCTAAAACTCTTTTTCTTTTTCTTTTTCTTTTTTCATTACCTAACTCACCTGTGACATTTTTTTTTTCCATTTTTGAATGTGTGTGTGTTTTTTTTTAAATTTACTTTATCATAGTTGACATGTTATATAATGATGATATTTAAATGTGTATTATTTGATCTTGAATTGATAAATGATATGGTAGAACACTATGTGAAGAAACTATAGACAAACCGGAATGGCAACCTAAGTAAAATTGACAAGATTGCTAGCTTAAAACCATGTCATATGCACGAGTTCAATTAAGAATAATCACAATTAAATACATGTACTTTATTTTTTTTTTTAATTTATAAGTGAATAATTTTTTTAAACAGAGACTCAATCAAGTACATGGGGGGCATACAAGAAAAGAGCACTAAAGGAGATGCATATACTTTTATTATAGAGAGGACAAGTTATAGTCATCCTTTATTCTCCTTTTAAGTGCTATTTAACAGTATCTATTGTCCAAATTTTTATCTTCTCAACAAAACAAACCACAACTTCCCCTCACAATTTTGCAACAGGTCACGTCTAGCATTGAGATTTAATAAACTTGGTGTTTTGGGATAGGGATTTTGCCGATTTGGTTCTTTATGGAGAAGACAAGAAAATTTTTATTTATTTATTGGTAAAAAAAAAGGCCTAGAAGGCACAATTGATTTCAGAAGAAAGAGGGGGGACACAGGAATTATGATCAATGGATTTATTGCTTTGTTAGGTCCTCGGAGAACCACCTTAAAAAATATATATATAATGGTAATCTATTCATACATTTTTAAATTGTAAAATTATCCTAATTTTTCAACAAATTTCTCATCATTGACCCCACAAAGTTCTTTTCAATGGATGCAACTGTAAAATTATTTATGCTAGGCTGGTGAGAATTTTAAATTTTTGGGAGTTACTAAAATTATGGATATAATAGGTTGAATTGGTCAAAATATAGCTGTAATTCTTTAAGTGTTGTACCTAAGCTTCCTAATTGGATATACTCACATTATTGTATCTTCCTAATTGGATATAACCACGTTATTGTATTGACTAATACAACAAAAACAATATTATTGTTTCAAAAACTTATTCCACAACTTGCTGAAGTGATCGACTATAATTAGTAGAAAAAAAAAGTTATGGATTAATGTTAAAGTGGTTGTCCACCATTTATACTTAACCACTTCAATAAGTTGTGAAAAAATTGTGATAATTGTGTCTCGATAAATTGGTTTTTTTCAAAGAAACTTGGGTATGTTTGGTAACTGTTTTTTCCCTTTATTTTCTGTTTTCAAAATTTTTTTTCTATTTTTGAGACTAAAAATCTTGTTTGGCAACCCAAAATGGATAGAAAACAAATATTGTTCTCAAAACTCAATTTGTGAAGGAAACTGAAAACATGCTAGAAGCTGTTTTCAGATTCTAATTTTCAAAATTCAATGAAAACATGCATTTAATTTAATGAATTTGTCTCATTTAATGAGTTAACATTAGAGTTCAAATCCTAGTAACGACATATTTTAGTTTTTTTTTTCAAAAAACTATATTTTTAATTTCAACTAACCAAACATATTTTTTATTTCAAAAATATAAGAAATTTTTTTTTTCATTATTCCCAAAAACAAGTTTTTGAAAATAGAAAACAAAAACTGTTACCAAACATAACCTTAAATTCGCCTTTTTTTTTTTCAAAAAAATTTTTCTTCTAAAAAAAATTTCCCTAATTAATTTTTACCTAGTTTTTTTTTTACTAGAATTTTTACCTAGTTGAAGTTTGAAAATCTTGGAGTGCCTCTATATATTAAGAAAATATGACTCTTGATGTCAAATTTTCATTATTTACAAAATACCCTTATTGTTAACTTCAAATTGATTTTTTTTTTTAAACACAAATTAAGGACAAAAAATTATTTTCACAAATGGTTAACAAATTTCTTTTTTGAGAAACTTTGACAAAGGTTAAAAGACAAATTAGAATTTGATAAAAAAAAAGGGTAAAAAAGTCATTTAATTTGACGTAAATACAAACACACAATTGACTTGTACTATCCCAATACCTCGCATTTAAGTCTCATTAAACTCCTTTTATTGACAAACTTTTACTTAAAATTTTAAGTTATAAGATAGAAATTCTACTCTAATCTAATCTAACTTCCCTAAATTTTAAGTTACTTAAAATTTCTTATTCTTATCCAGTTTTTATTTCTTCTTTTTACTTTTAGATTTTAAATGCTAATGTACAGGCCGGCTTCTCTGCTGGAAAAAATATTCTCTATAAAATTGCAATGAAAAAATATATAGAAAATGTAAAGACACAATACAACTATCACACATTAAAAATAACAATAATATAACATTCAACTTCTACTTTTTCATGCTTTGCCATTCAATATTTCCTCAATTTGAAGACTTAAACGATATGAGCAATTAACTTTCTTCACCTGTGATATTCTCTCTACAAATTTCACCATGCCTCCAAAAATTTTACAATATCTTCAATTTAGTCACTGTCTATTTTTCTTAGAAGCATGTGTACGTAAATATTCAACGATAATTTTTTCTACTTGTGTAGCTTCTACACTTCTTTTTTCTTCTATTTTGCTAAGTAATTTATCATGGTCTAGTTTAACAAGTTATTTGTGAGTTTCAAATTCTTTGAAAAGACAGTTTTTTCAAAAGAATAATGAAAATTGTTGTTGTTTTTATCAAAGTTTTAATGTTTCGTTGGTGCAATCAAATTATACGATTGAAATTGATATTTTTGATTTCGTACTATAATGAAAGAAACTCAATCCTACTACTGAGAGATTGACAGAAATTGTTTAATTTTATGCATTGTTGGAGTTTTAAGACCCAAAACTTTTATATATTATTTTTTTAACATAAAGGAACCCATAAACATATGAAAAGATTAGTCTGAATTACCACAATATGTGATTCTAATTTCTCACCTAAAAACTACCGCACCATTTTGGCGAGTTGGTACCTCTCTAAGAGAGCAAGTTAAATATTTCTAACCATCTAAAAAAAGAAAAGAAAAATATCACCTAAAAAATAGGAATTGATTTTTTTGCACTTATAAAAAATCAAGAGTTCACATTTCTTATCAAGTCTCACCTATCATAATGGTCAAATAAGTTTTTTTTTTTTTTTTTTTTTAATCCAGATTAAACTTTCAAAATATCTAAAATTAGCTCTTTCTGGCTGATGATTTATCAGTAATTCAAAAGGTCAGAGGTTTAAACTTACAAAATCTAATCTTACCCACTAAACATGCCCTAATTGGCTAATTATAAGATTTAAAATCTCTTTCATATACAATAAATACCTCCAAACTTTTTTAAAAATTTGAGTGGTGTACACGCACTTGCCAAAACCTGTTGTGCAATCCAGAAAACTCTACCAGCTGTAATATCTAGTGTTGAGTGAGAGCTTATACAAGATTTTTACAAGTAGATGAGCATTTGATATTACCACCAAATAGTAAAGAAAAGGAAATAGTCTACTTTGAATCTAATCATCTTCAGTACTGATACTCGAACATCATAAAACAAAGTCAGATAAAGCAAAGGGATATCAGAGCTATCCCAAAATAATTTGAGCAGGTAATAACAAATATATGAACATGTTCTTCTGGCTAATTAACATCTGCATTATAAAGAAAGAATCAGATGTCTTTTGGATATTTTCTTTGTAGCAAAACCTGACCACATGATTATGCAAGGGACAAGCTCCAAATTCGAAATGCCAATGAACCATAGCTCAATTGACACTTCCTTCTAGTCAATAAGAAAAAAAAATGACACTTTCTCCCTTTATAAGTATTAAGTGGAGGGTTGAGTCAAAGAAATCACATGTGTAACTTATCAATAAATAAAAAATAAAAAAAAGCATAGCATATTATGTTCCTAATTTATTTTAATTAGTATTGGATAAATAAAAATAAATTGTATTCATTCGAATCAATTAGTTTGGATTAGGATTAGTTCAAATCATGATGAATTGTGATAAGTTTTGTTGATTGATTATAGGAAGATAGTATTTATCTTTTATCGAATTGGAAGTCAATCTTGTATGAATTCATTGTTAACAATGAACATAGAATAATCATGATTTTTTAAGTTACAAATTGTTGGCTAATCAAGTAGTTCATTAGGCTCGGTTCCTCCAAGCAATCAACAAAAACAAACTTGTCTATGATACAGAAACAACTAAATTCAAGAACAAAAGAGACATGTATAACTAGATATAAGAAGACAAAGTTTGAAAAACTAAATCTTGAATCTAAAATCCAAGCAGCAAAGGTAGAAAGTTCAATAACATCACTAACTAGCAAGGAAAGAAGATGCATGACCAATATCATGATATCACAAGTTTAGAACAGATCGAAGGTAGACTCAATACCTTCATCCTCCATGAGATTACAAGGTTGATTGAGATCAAAATCCAATATTCTTTGACCACTCTGATTGACTTCTCCAGAGGAAGCTACTTTAGCTTCATCAGTACCTCCTGGTGACACTACTTCACTGGATGGAGGAGCATCAACTAGTCCTGTCGAATCACATCTTCTATGCCCATCATCAAGACCCCCATTCATAGGGAATGTCTTAATAATGCTTTCTTCTTCAATCTCATCTCCTACAAATAATGCGTTTGTTGCTTGTTTCTTCTTCTCTTTGTTGTGACTTGATCTGTGACCACCCAATGCTTGGAAAGTTGGGAAAGGTTTACCACAATCGCTGCACTTAT
This sequence comes from Notholithocarpus densiflorus, assembly GCA_030021035.2. Lineage (NCBI taxonomy): Eukaryota > Viridiplantae > Streptophyta > Magnoliopsida > Fagales > Fagaceae > Notholithocarpus > Notholithocarpus densiflorus. The sequence continues at coordinate 1,746,149 of JARYZH020000075.1, forward strand.
AGCTGCCTTTATCATCATCAATCAAACCAAGATCTTCTTGTTCTAAATCTCTCAACATCTTTTTCCAATTCTTCACCTTCTTCTTCTTCATGTTTTTTCCACTAACTTCATAACTATCTTTAAAGGGTTTACCTGGACTGCCACCTTTAGTTTTCTTGCTCTCTGTCAGCTCCACTATGTGCTTTTCTTGTTCTTCTTTACCACAACTATTACTTCTTGCAGCTTGGTACGGATTGAGACTAAAGAAACTCTTATCACGAGATAAACACATGAGATTCTGTGCAGCCTCAGTGCTACCAATACACTTCCTTCCTCTCTTGTCAGACTTAGACCAGTTAGATACATAGCTCAGAAGATCAACACCAGATCTCACAGCTGAGCTATTATAATGATGATCAACATCATCATCCACTTCATGGTCCTCAGAATATGACCTGCCCGAACTCGAACTAGGACTGTTTTGATCAGCTATTGGAGGAGGTTGAATGCCCCTCCAATCTCTATCAGGATGAGACCTCATGTGCCCAGAAAGCGATTTCGTTGATGGGAAATCTTTGTTACATATACAGCACGTAAGCTTATCAGCCATCAGATCATAATTGACAGTCTTCGCCGCCAAACCCGAATCAGTATGACCCTCAAAGACATGTTTCTTGATGCTGTTCTTGGAAAGATCAAGCTTCATAGCTTGAAGATGAGATCTTCTGTGACCTCCCAAAGCTTTTCCACCGTTAAACGTTTTGCCACAGAAGTCACAGATACGTATATCCTGATGTATATTCTGATCGCTCTCGCTCTCTTTTGTGGCTCTTGGCCTTTTGTTTTCACCATAAGCCAAAGTCTCTAACGAAGATGACCCTTTCACCTTCTCCATCTCTTCAAGCTGGTTTTCTTGCTCATCAATATCCATTGGAAGGAGAAAAGAGAAGGCACGAGAAAAAGGAATAAACAGCTAAGAAGCAAAGAGAGTGAGGTACAGAGAGAGAGATTGAAAACAAAGGTTATAAGACTTGAGAGGAAAAGGTTTAATAAGCTGGAAGAAGAATAAGAAGATTTGGGAAGCGAGGAGGACTTGTTTTTGGACTGTGATATAGCGAGAATATCTCAGAAAATATGTGCAAATAAGTCGGTATTCATTAAATTTCCGAAAGTGTAACAGATTTCCCATTGCACATGAATGACTTTTATTCCTACAATTAATACATGTAGTCTTCTTTGCCAACTTTTCTATGGCAAAGCTCTTAGGCTTCGGTTTCCATAAGGTATGTACATTATTCCAGTATCCCACAATATTCCCATTTAAACCTATTACATATATAGTTTTTTTTTTTTTTTTTTGATAGTATATATAGTTTTTTTTTTTAATTCACAACTTGTTATTTATTTATTTTTTTTATAAACATACTTTTTTTTTTTTTAAGAAAGATAAACATACAGTGTTGTGTGTCTATATATATATATATATATATATATATATATGTATATGTATGTATGTATAAAATTAATAAAGATAAACATAGGTGTTATGCTGGTTCATGTGGAATAATTTTTTTTGAAGTTCACCATATGATGAGTTTGAGAATTAATTGTATTTTGATTTTGATTTTTTGCATAATAGTTAGAGGAATGAGGATTTGATCCTTAGATATCTTTCTTGGGGTACTTAAATTTTGTCTATAAATTTATAAAAAGATGTGATTATTTAATTAATAGTATACAGTAGGTTTTTTTTTTTTTTTTTTTTTGAGAATGAAGTATATAGTAAGTTGGTAACTTTCTTTTGGTATATGGATATATACTAATTAAATAGAGCTTAGAGCTAATGAACCGGTTTTTTCTCTCTCTTTCTCTAGCTGTTTTTGTGTTTATCATTTTCTTTTCTTGGTAGATTGTGTTTATCAAATTATAAATGGCACATATGTCTCACATCTTATCTCCATTTTCAAACACACCTCAGCTTTTGCACAACATTACCAAACAACTGAATTAGCCGTCAACTGATTTTGATCAGCCACAGCTAAACCGATTCATTCTCCAAGAGAAGTTTGACTGAGGTCAAGTACTTAAGTTATAATCTTTTCGAGGAACCACACATAAATCATGAACCACAAGCCTTTCTATCTTCTGTGTTGACCCCAATAAGAATCCTATTAAGAGCAACTTAACTAATTAAAAACGTGGTGCATGTCTCCACCTTCATCCTCTATCTTCTTTTATTCTACTTGATATTTTAGCAATCCCATTTGATTAATCATAATTCCTACCTTAATCCCCATTATTACTCACTTGCTTCAGCTAATCAATTGTTAAATCATGTAAACATACTAGACCTAACAAATGAGTTGGGTCGGACTGATTTGGGTTTGATCCAATTAAGTTACGGATTAGAAACTTATCGGATTAAAATTGATTGTTAGTTTTTCTATAACTCTTACTTGGCCTTGGATGAGTCGAGTCAACTACATATGACCTTTTTTTTAATGTAAAAAAAGGGAAAAATAAAGTTTTACATACTTTTTAATCTCTACACTCAAAGCTAAAAAATGGAACAATACATAAATTCTAATTTTAATAATCTTATAATGTAACAATTCTACAAAAGAAGAAAAGAAATAAAGTTAAATCACATATAAAACAATTAAGTATGCATTTTTTTTTTAGGGGGAATTAAGTATGCATTTGGATTAGTATTTTTACTAAAATTTTGTATGCATAGTTTTTCTTTTCGGATATATTAGCTTAGTTGTTGAAAGTTGGCAAAAGTATAGTTGTACTTAACAAAAATTAAGGCTTTAGGAAGTTTTATATAAGCATATAAGCTAAAAAGCTTAAATAAAAAGACTAATCCAAATTCACGCTAAATATATATATATATATATATATAGAATTTTAAGAATAAAATATAACATGTTAAATATATATATAAAAAAGTAAATAATTAAGGGACAATCTAAAATCAATTAAAAAAAAATTACTTAATGTTATTAGTAGTTCTGACAAAGAAAATATTTATATTTGAGAATTACACATCAAGTTAATAACAAGTTATACCTTCTCATAAATAAATAAATAAAATATAAAAAAGTTAACAAGTAATGCCGTTACTATATGAAAATTTCTAATATGACTTTATATTGTATGTAAAAATCCATTAAAACCGAATCAATAAAAGAAGAAATTTTAAGTTTGAAAGAGAGTCTTAGTGAATGGTTCGTGCTAAGTTGATTTGGCCGGGTTATGTCATAATTAGGTACAGTTCAAAACGAGGTCAAACTATAGCAAGTTGTTACTAGGGGTCCGTTTGGATAAAACTTATTTTCCTGAAACTGAAAACTGAAAACTGAAAACTGAAAACGCTGTAGCAAAATAATTTTTAAATATGTGAATAGTATCGTGGGACCCATTTTTAATGAAAAAATTGCTGAAAAGTGAAATTTGTGGGTTCATAAACAGTGCATGAATGCACTGTTCACGCTGAAATTATAGATAAATACTTGTTTGGGCCACCACTTAATGAATAAGAGGAAAACCATGTCCTATCCAAATAAAACGATGGACCAATTAATACACACTCGTATAATTGTTTTTGTTTTTTTTTGTTTTTTTTTGAGGGGAACACTCGTATAATTGTTGGGAAGCGTAAATACCACAGTAATTTAGATTTTAGAACATGATTTTCTTATTTGAAAAAAAAAAAAAAAAAAACTTTGTGGTACATGTCTGCTATTTATGCGTAGACATACATGTTATATACCTACGCTTATGTATTTGGTATGGACTATGGAGATTGCACTCATATCATTTTATGTGAAAATTAATTGTTCGCCCTCAAATTATATCAGAATAAGGGCTCCGTTAAAATTTATTTAAAAAAAAAAATTCAATCATTAATTGGATATTTATAATTTTAACAAAATTTTAAGAAAAAAATTAAAAATTTTGACAATTAACCACAACACTTAACAAAAGTTGATGAAGAGATATTGATTAAATAAATTTGAAACTTAAATGACTGATTTGAAGAAAAACAAATTTAGAGAATTGAAATGAATTATGGTGAAATTTAGAGGGTGAATTTTGCATTTTAACATTACTTTTATTATACACTAATCAAAATATTGAATAATTTCTCCATTTTCTTAAGGATATATATTTTGAATAATTTTTTTTTATATATAAATATAAAAACACACAGTTACATTTGCACTATGCAAAAGAGTTAAATAATTAATATTTTATTTTAGGTCATGATCAAGTTATACCTAATGTAACTCTTTCACTCTTTGTAACATTATATCATTTAATAACTTTTTATTACATTAATATTTGAAAATCCTATTGTTAAATTACAGGTTGTCTTTTTTTTTTTGATAGGAGGGTTGTCTTTTTAAAAAAAAAATGCACACTAAATGTCAGCTTATTATTTACTTTATGATCTATATAATAGAATTTATTTCAAGAAAATCATACTTGATTTGATCTGACGTTCTATAGCTCTAGGTTGCTTTAGTTTAATACAAAACACATTGATTTTGAGATTTAATTGGTTTCAAACTAAGCTAGTGTGGTAATACAAGAGGAAATCCTAAGAAGGATCAACAAAGTATAATTTAATCAAAATTTATTTACCGTTGAAGTATTATTCACATAAAACTAAAACTCGTGACATGAGTTTTTGTCTTAATTGGTTTCAACTTTCAACTAATTTATAATGATTTACTAATAATCTTATGCTCTAAATTTTTTAAAAACTAAGTAAAAATGCTAATGTAGTAAAAAGTAAAACTTTCAAAAAGTAAACGTGGCGATACAAGAGATACCCAATTTATACTGGTAAGGAGGTCAACGGGGTGACTTCCTGGGCTGCACGTAGAGGAAGAGCACTGGGAAAGAACTTCGGTTACAGACTCACAAATGTGGTTTTGGTGACCAAAAAAATGAAAAAAGAAAACTCTGCAACTCCATGCATGTCTGCATATCATGTAAACAACCCAAAAGCGATCACTTTGAGTGGTTCCCGAAGTACATTACTCTCATTTGTAGAGTTTGGGAGAGGTCATAGTAGGTAGTCTTACCCCCCTTCCTCCTTTATTTTGTTGAAGCGGTTGATTCCCGAAGTGGTGCAGAATAAATTGTAGCTATCTTATAAGTTATAACTGATAACGCACCAGTTGGAGGATGTTGAATTAGCTAAAAGTTGAAAACAAGAAGTGCATCATATTGGCTTTAATCACCATGGTAAATTACAAATACAAATGACCATAAAACAAGGAAAACTAATAAGGGATGCATCAAGCTCTCTCTCTCTCTCTTCAAATATGAGAGATACATGGAAGGCCATATAAATGTCGCAGGCTTAATTGCTCAAGCTAACACAGCTTTTGAAAGCAGGCAATTTTCAAGCCTATACGTATTTCCCTCTATATTTTGGCCTAGGTTCTTTACTGAGTTTAGAATCGCCAGTGGCACTTAACTGAGGATCTGGACTGAAAACTGCAGAATGAAGATTACCATCTTCTAACCACTTCAGATGGTTTTCCCTGAAATCTATATGTTTTATCCGAGCTGCCTCTGCAATTTCCTCAGTGTAAGGACTTATCTTGACCATGGTCAGTAATACACGGCTATAACGTGAGCTCAATATCTGCTCGGAAGTAGCAATCAGTTTGAAACATGGATGCTCTGGGAAATGGTTTTCTACATGATCATCTTCTCTTAATACAGGGTAAAAGAAAACAAGCCTGCCCCCCATTATAAGCATCCTAGCAGCAAGGTCAAGCAAATCATGGACACACTCGACTAAGCTGTAAGCTCCAGTGGATGGTATGTGGTCTGTCCTCTTGTCATCAGGAACAGTATAAGGGTCCACAGTCCCCTTCAGCAACTTACGTCCACCAGATTTACGCCCCCCAGCACGAACTCCATAAGGAGGATCACAGATTATCGCATCAAATACCTAACAGCAAAGCATATGAATCAGTACAGAGGATGCAGCAAACTGAATGGAAAATTAAAATTGTAGAGCTACAAATTCTAAAGTAGGCAATAAGATTCCTGGCAAATAGGACCATAAAATGCCACCATAAGTTCTTACAGTTTCGTTTCAAGTCTCATCTTAAACAAGAAGCAGAAAAAATCAAGTTAAGAAGCTATATTTGAAAGATAGAGCCGTCAACCCAATGTAATGAAATGAACCTAGTAAGTTCAGATTGTTCAAAACAAACAACTTGAAATTCTTCAATTTCAAAAGGTGAAAAGATAGCAGCAATAATGACAATAGCATGTTCCAAAAAAAAAACATCATTGCATATATCAAAATGATTCACACATCCAGCCACTCCATTCAGGTCACTGGTCATTTGACCTTCCCAAGTCCCAACCACGAGCTCAATGAGCCATTCAAAACATGCTCATGAACTTTAACATGCACTCCTAATGCAGATAAGAACCCCACAAATCCATTAGATCAGGGGAAGATAGGATGGTATCCCAGTGTCTAAATTGCCACCCCAAGGTAGAGGGAACTACATGCCTTCTTCTCTGTCTAGACTTTTAAAATCATAATGCACCCTCAAGCCTTATGGTTTATTCAGCATCAAAATTTAGTTCTAGGTCAACAAATTTAGTAATTTTCTTCCCCAGGCATCAGGGTGAAATCCTGTGATAAGTCCATGTGGGTAAACTAAAATATAAGATAAAGCTGAATGAGGAATTGATATACTATTTCACAAAGAAATGCAAACAAACAAACAAACAAACAAAAAAGGCTAGTAATCCTTTTTATGAATTTATGAATGAATGGCACACATTGGGTGACCCTTTTTTGATAACTTCCTGTGCTATTATCAGCTTCTTAAAACTGGCTATGGAAAGAGGGAAGAAGCTGCATTTGCTGAATCTGGCTAATTTAAACCAAAGCTGTCAATATGAAACATTCTATATAAATCTAAATTCTGTTGGAAAGAAGTAGCCATTCGGGAAGAAACTACCTTCCATGAATCTGGCAGATTGAAATTTGTCCAAACTCCAAATTTCCAATTAAAACTAAGTTAGCTTCCATGAATCATAAGTTTATCTAAGGCCTCTTGAATAAAAATACAAAAGCTTTATAGACAGGAGAGAAAAGATATTAGTACAAACTAGGACAGTATGGCATGAGGTTTGAGCGATACCAAACTGGGACAGTATAGCATGGGTTTTGAGCAATGCCCCAGTGGTATCAACGCCTCTTGCAGAGCCAGGGAACTGGGATTCGAACCCCACCAGCATCTCCCCCTATTTACCTAGCAAAAAAACTAGGAAAGTATAGCACAGTTGAACATCTTAAATTTAGCCTATTTGATATATAGGGAACTTTCTATTCTTACCCTGGTACATGGTATATTTGTCAAGAGTCACAATCACCATTCCACACGTTACCTCTAATGCCATGCACCACCACATTGGAGCATCATCAGTTTGACATACAATTAAGCAACGCCAGGTGAAATACCCTTAGTTTTTTTAGGTGACCCAGTAGCACTGCCACATCAAGGCATCTTATAATCTTATCAGCTTCCCTAGCATACAGTCTGGAATCTGGATTTACCAAAAATAAAATTAGAACACTCTGCTCCAAGAGGAGGGATGAATTTAATCAAAGGAGAGTATTCAAATAGATAGCCCATGCTTCTGCAAGTTTGGGGCATATCCATTAATTCCATATTTGAATACCTTGCCATGAGTTTAACATTGATTCCTCACTCACAGAAAACATCACTATATGATCTCCATATCAAAATGTGACTCTCAATGTCATCCACATATATAGATATATATTACTAGCCCATTTGTCTCTGCCAAAGTCTCATGATCCAAAATGATTTTATTTCCTCATCATTACACCAGGTGCTTCCAACAGAACAGAGAGAAGCAAACATACAACTTTATTGTACACAATCTCCTTATTCACTAGAATTACTAGAAAATCTTATTTATCTTCTTGAGCTTGGTCCTTGCACCAAATAATTGAACAATCTATAAATTCAAATTCTCATCTAACATTCTCTTCTTAAATTTTCTTTTTTTTAGACACAGAATCATTTCCCTACAGATCTGTTATGTTGGATAGGGAAAATTGCCAAATTAAAGTGATAAATCCTAGTGTGCTGATCTGTAAGTGACGTAGCATGAAATTATATCTTCAGAAGGCATGAAGCCAACTTAAATAGGAAGACTTTATCTGTGCCCATATTTGCAAATATCACATTAAAACCAGGTCTGAACTCTAATATATTTAACATCAATAGAAGTAAGTCATACTTATCAATTACTCATCCAGTAAAAATCAGTGACACCAATGAAAGAAAATGCAATGCTCGATCACCCAGCTCATTCATTTAGAATCCAGCTCAAAGCTTAATCTAGTAAAAAATAATAAATCTTAATGCATGGACATAAATGAAGTAATGGTATTATAGAGTACATCTAGCCATTATCCTTTTGACAATGATAAACCGCTTTATTATCCTCAGCCAGGCCCATATTCAGCCTTATAATTTTACCCACAGTAATTATTAGTTATTACTAACCAAACAGAACTTACAGTTTTATCAATTTCATTAAATTACTTGAAATGGCACATTCATTATCCCTTAAATCAGCTATTTCATGGTTTTAACATCAAATCTTTAGAAAAAATGAGAAAAAATCACCTTAAAGGAAAGCGCATGTACTGTGATTATGCTTCAAAGGAAAAAAAGGTGGGTGTAATAAATTGTAAATAAACCCTGCCAAACATTAGCATCTATGAAATCACCAAATTGAAACATTTTGAAAGAACTACTGCTATTGGGATTCACCAAACAAATTGCTAAAATTTTATCATATTATATACTTTATTAGATGTTGAAAAAGGTTCAATGCGCTTTTTCTTTGGGTAGTAAATGTCCATAATCAAAAAGACTGCACTGCTATTCAGCAAACCCAACTCATACCATCATCACAGAAAAGGGGAGTGGATGGAGGGTGCTTCTCAGCTAGAGTTGGGGCTCCATGGAGAATCACAATGGTAAAATACAAAATACCAAACCACAAGAGAATCAAGTGCTATGCAACTATAGGTCTTCTTGGACCTTTAACATAATGCCATGTCTCATTGCTTTTATCAGTTTGCGATAATCAAAATTAATAATCTATCATAATGTCATTATCAAGAAATAAAGTTAGTATGCTGATATGTTTCAATCAAATGATAATAAGTATTAAATAATATAATAGGAAAAGCAGTTACAATGAAACAATTCAAAACTCCAAATAGCATAGCACAAATCATAGATTGAGAAGCATTTTGAATTGAAAAAGAACCGTATAAATTACAAGAAAACAAACAAGGTAATGACTCATATACAGCAGTAAAAAGAAAGTTTGCAAGAAATGACCTCTTTCAATCCAGGGCGCCATGGAGGAAGGTTATTATCTGCCCTCAACAGACTAACTGGCATCGGTAACCCATACTGCAAAAAGAATGGGATTAGCTAGAATTATAGGACTAAAAAGTCTCATAATTGACTTTTAGTCACACCAGGGAGTTTCAACCTACAAATTTCTCTTTTTCAGTTGTCTGTTGATGATAATGGAAAGCATTTTAAAGTACTAAAAAAATGTCCGAAATTCAAAATTGTAAAGCACATATACCTGCTTAAAATTGCTCCAAACATTACAATCAGGGCCTCGCCCATCACGAACTACCCTAATGTCTATGTCTGCACCCTGAACAATTTACATCAGTTCATACTGAAATAAAAGTATTTACATGCAAATAGTTCAAATGATTCAGAATTCAGAAAAAGAGCAAGAAATACAAACCATTGTCATTGCTCCAAAGTGAGCTGCAGCAACAAGAATGCTACCAGTGCCAACAAATGGGTCATAGACAAGTTTGCCTGGTGTGGCCAATGCTTGGTTGGCCATTAAGAAAGCCATTTCTGCATCCATGGCAGTTGGGCCAAGATAATTGCGGCTTTTTAACTGATACGTTGGCAAAAGGCTCCTATCGGCACCCCCAACTTCCCGACCAAAAAAGATTCTCCTTCCGTCAACTGGTGGAAGTCCATTACTAGATCCATAGTCATCAGTTTCCATAACCCAAAACTTATGGTCTGGATTCTTCAAATTAACTTGACCCTGCAGCCTATATAGGTCAGCAAAACCGCTACCAATGACAATTATTACAACACAAATACATACATGTATAAATATGTCTCACACCTTCTCTTTTGAGTTTATAAAGAAACATTAACGAATTTTATTTTTGCAAAAAGACATCTACTTTTTCTTTTTCTTTTTTAATCTAAGCAAAATGTAAGAGGTTGAGCCTTGGTGCAATGGCAACTAGCAAGTGCCTTCCACCAAAAGCAACCAGTCGTGGGTTCAAGTTCGGCAATCAGCCTTTCCAAAACAAATTGGGGATAAGGGTCCATTTGGTTAGGTGTTTTAGGAGCCCAAAAGAGAGTTTTTAAAGCCCAAAACTCGATTTTGTAACAGCAACTCCTTATAGCTTTTTTTTTACAAAAGTTCATTTTAAACCCAAAACATCGTTTTGCGACAGCTTATCCAAACGCACCCTAAGGCTGCCTACCATGACCTCTCCCAGACCCATTAAAAATATAGTGAATAACTTACGAACTACAACGAATGAAATACACGTACAATGACGGAAAAATCAACTATGTGATGCAGAGTTGAGCCTATCCTAAAACTCGAAAACTGAAATCACAAAAAACAATGAACAGGAGCACTAACATATACCTTGAAAGGAATGTAGGTAAATCCTTTGATTCGATCATTTTGGTCTTGGAAGCTAATGACTTTCCCAAAGCTATCAACAGTAATTTTGAAAGTGGTTCCATGCTCCAAATATGGCAACTTCCTCTCATCTGGATAGCTCCTTATGGACTCTTCCAATTCTTCATAGCTACTCCCTTCTCCCCAAATTTCATATATACCCTTCACAAGTATACCTACAATTTACCAAACCCCAAAGGTAAAATGTAATTGTAAAGGCATATTGAAAATAGTAGCACTAAAACTAACAAAAACAAAAACACAAAAAACAAAAAACAAAAACAAACAAACAAGACAAAGACAAAGACAGAGTAAGGGGGGTGATGGGTACTTCGATTGGCGATGTTACGAGCGACATCCTCGGAGGGGAGGTTGACGTAATGGAAAGGAGAGTCAGGGTGGTGATGTAGCGGAAGCCTCCACTCCAACGAAGACCACTTGTCTTTGTCGTCTAAGAAGAGTTGTGCTAGTGATTCGACCTCTGCTTTTCTGTAATCTAACAATCTGTGGAAGAACATGCACAGATACCACATTTTTTTGAATCTATTGGGCTTGCTATTTGCTAATGCTACTAGCTACAACTACAACTACAACTACGAGTCGGCCAGGTTCAGAGGGAAAACGAAAAGTCGAAAACCCAAAACCCTTGGGCTGGCTAGGGGTGTGTTTGTAGTTTGCACTTTGCACTATTGTGTTTCTTGAGTGCTCAACGAAATGACACCGTTCCTAGAGAATTATATATAATTTCCCTTTTTTACTTTTTTTTTTTTTTTTTCAAATAGGTTATTTATTTATTTTTTAAAAGTAGTATTTTTAGAGATTATCAATAACAAAATTGATTAATTTATGATGAATTTTATTGCACAATTTTTTTTAAGCTAGCAAAATAGTACTCATAACTCATAAGTCATGCTTAATTAATGTGATATCAATAATATGAATTTTATGGCGTGCTTTTGTGTTAATAATAATAATAATAATAATAATAATAATAATAATAACATGGATATGGATAGTTGAAATAATTGCATTTTGCAATTATACAACTGTAAGGACCGAATTTGGATCCTAAGCTCAAAAGGTGTATGGACTTAGGCTCAAGAAGCCCAAAACAATGAATTTGTAGAGAATGAGTCAAAAAACTGGGCTTTAGTAGATTAGCCAACCAATGAGGTAGGACTTGATGATAGGATAATGAAAATAAACAAGTTATGGCTTGAGAAAAACGTCATCGGCCAAGTCCGAGGCGACTATTTCTCTTCTATTAATACTTAAGTGAGGTTACAAATTGCGTTCTAGAGTGTTACAGTGTTTTTCTTTCTTTTTTCCGATCTGATTCTCATGGGGGGGGGGTCTTCCACATTATATAGCTCCCTTTGGATCATTTTGATCCTACACTTGTCGATCATCTGGGCCCTTACTTGAGTGTCTGTCCTATCAGATACCCTTTTTAGCTTTCTGTGAGTTATAGTAGCCAAGACAGCACTGTTCAGAGGTCTTCTCCACATAAATGCAGCCAGAAAAGTAGCTGCAGTGCATTTAATGCGGTGGTAGCAGCTTTCTCTTAGATATTTTTGGGTTTCCTTCCTTCTCGTATGTTCATGAGGTACGTCCCTATCATTGGAGCTTCTTTGAGGGTCACTCTAATTGCTGGAATACATACTTGAACTGCATTTATCATATTCAAGGAGAAGTTCCTCTTCAGACCATCTTCCATTTGTTCCTTACTCATGAGACTTTAAATCGGAACTCCTAATAACTATTTGTCCATCCTCGGACCATTCAACGTCCTCGGACAAAACCCAAGTCCCAATATATGATTCTGGGCCCTTATCCCTACAACAACTATAGGATCTTTGTAAGGCATATTGCTGTTCTTTTTAGTTTTTTCTGCTTCCAATAAAGATTGAAGTTTATTATTATTATTATTATTATTTAAAAAAATGTAAAAGTTTAATGTAAAAAATAAAAAAGGTTAAAAGTTATTGATTGACCATTGTGGTGGGCCTTTTTTGCAACTCCAGGTTGGACTGTCACCTACCACGTTACGGGGGTAGGAGAGTCGGGACTGGCTTGACTGCAACACACTCCAAGCCGGCTTGTGCACAAGCTAGAACCCTTTTACTGGGACCTTGGACATGTGCCCATGGTAGAGGATGCTGTTACAAAAAAGTTATGGCAGGCAAGTGTAATATGACAAAAATAAGAAGAATATGCTTACTGTCAGCCAAAAAACGGAAAAGCTAAATCATGATCTTAGTGAATGAGGAAATAATGTAGTGATATAAATGCGGCAAAAATGAGTTAATAACAATGATAAAAAAGAAAAAGAAAAAATATTAATGCTTGATCAATAAAATAAAAGGAAGAAAGATTAGTCTGTCGTGCTTGATTTCTCAACGAAGTCAAGTCAGAGAAGGGAACCACTCTTCAATGTGGACAATCTCACAGGGAAGTCCTGCCACAAAAATTGCCAAAGTTAGTTATTGCATTTTTTACTTACAAAAATACCTCTAATTTAACTAACTTATCCTTATTCCTTTTTTTTTTTTTTTTTGACAAAACTTATCCTTATTCCTAAAACATATTAAATGGGGTTAAAACCATAAATAGAAAAAAAAAATTAAAAACAAAAAAGTGAAAAATCTAAAGGGTAAAAACTCTCCACTAGATAGTAGATAAATACAAAGTTCCTACCCAATGTTTATTAAAAAAAAAAGAAAAAAGTTATCACTACCTCATACACAGCCAAAACTACCCCACCTTTTCCTTCAAAAAAAAAAAAAAAAAAAAAAAAAAAAAAAAAAAAAAAACTAGAAAAACTGAAAAACTAACCTCACCTTCTATAAAAAAAAAAAAAAATTATTAAAAAAAAACACCACACATTTTCTATTTAATAAAAAAAAAAAAACCCTATCCCAATTTCTGTCAAAAAGAAAAACCTACCCCGCCCACCCCACGCTTTCTATTAAAAACAACGTATCCCAAGTTCTTAAAAAAATAATAGTAAAATAAAAAACCCCATATCACATAAAAAATAATAATAATAAAAACCCACTAAAAAACCAATGGCAACTTCCTAAAAAAAAAATGTCTTTCATTTGTTCCTCTCTTCTCCTTTCTAAAGTTGTGGTCCCTCAAACTGCAAATCCACAATATTCCTTCAGTTTCTTCTTCGTTCTTTCATCCTATTTCTAATAGACACTATTTTATTTCTTCCGCATTCTCTGTTTCATATAGTAAATTCTTCTCAATGTTTAAGTGTTTTCCTGTCAAAATCGGTAAGCATTTGAACAAAATTTATATTATACTTTCTCAACTATATATATTGTGAAATGATAACTCTATGACATCCGTAGAAAATTTGGTTATGAATGTAAAATTATGAGATTAAATCTATAAATAAATAAATAAATAAAGTAATGCTATGAATACATAAAAGACCACGACTTTGTGCCACAATTTGTCACATGGTAAAAGTGTGTCCCCACATAATCTACCATCACACCTTTATCACTCACAATTAGTCATGTGACGAATTGTGGCACAAAATTATGGTATTTTATGTGTTTAGAACATTACTAAAAAAAAGTCTCATCCGGACGTGTGATGATCGTGTGATGAGACTGTTATTATTAATTATTATTACAAAAGTTGTAATGCAAATCCGGCCGTAGAGTTTTTTTTTTTTTTTTTTCCCTTTTTTTGTGTGTGTGTGGTGATTTCTAGTTACACTAGTGGCCAACTTTGATATATATATATATATATATAAATATATATATATTTTTTTTAAATTAAAAAAAAAAAAAAAAAAAAAAAAAACCAAATTGGACAATCCAATATGATATGAGTGCTTGGCTCCACAATACAACATGTCTGCCATATGTGTTGATAGGAGTGCTGCACTCAGTACGTGGCATTGACAAACAACTAAAAAAGGGCAAAAAAGAAGAAGAAAAAAGGTTGAATGGTTGATTGTATAGGGCATGTGCGGTGAATCCAGATTCCCTACTTTTCTATTTCTGACTTCTTGTTGTACTTATGAGGTCCTCCTCTGTCCCTCTTCCTCTCCAATGTTCTCTGTGACTGTGACTCCCACTCCCACTTATCTCACAAACTCACTACCATTATCTAATCTGAAAGCCGCTGTGAGCCCCCTGCAGATAGTGGAGATCATCACTGATTATTCTTCTTACTACCCTTCAAGAGGTAATTAAAATTAACCATCTTTCACTTTCATTCTCTCACATCACATTATCATCATACTTATTATTATAGAGGTTGTCTTGTAGGTTTAATATCTTATTAGGAAATCTCAACTTACTATGGATTCTTGTACTTTTTTTTTTTTAATCACCTCATGAGAGTGACTTTAAACTCTTGTCACAGATCTTAAGCAGTTATCATTTGTGTGAGAAAAAATCGGAGAGGGGGCAAATGCCCTCCCGACTCCTCCTAAAAATTCTCAAATATGCTAATATTTAGGAACTTTCTTAAAACTCAAATGCTTTGCTCCCTCTCGGCCTAGGAAAAAAAAAAAGAAGTCCGCAGTTAGTAGAGAATTTCCCCGTTATCGAAAATAAGGAGAAAAAGAGTTCCTTGACACAATAAAACACCAGAGTCAAAGCCTAGTGTTTTATTTTCAGCAATTTCACTATTCACAGAATTATGGCACCAGTGGGAAAATTATTAGGTAATATCGGAGTACCATAAATGCGTACTCTCTCCTCTTACATGAATGGTAGGTCACACCATGAATTTAAATAGTGGGACCCACTATTCATGTGAGAGAAGAATTACGCATTTGTGGTACTCCGAAAGTACACAATAATTTCCCGCACCTGTTTAGTAAAGAAAATGAATCATGGCACTTTTTGCGGCACCTATTTATTGTTGTTGTCATTTTTTTTCGGCATTTCAGTTTATGAGCCTTATTTTTTACTATGTATATTTTAAATCCTACTTCTTCTTTTTTTTTGAAAAGATATTTTAAATCCTACTTAATGTCCTTATTATTCTGTACTAAATCAATTATAGAAAATGAAAGGTTGAATTCTACATTTTTTTTTTTTTAAAGCAAACAAGGTAGAGTGAAATGTATACAATTTTGCAAGAATATTGCTATACTCTTAATACTTATTTTCTCAATCTAATTTATGGAACCAAATTAGATGCTTAAATTTTATATATTAAGATTAATCACTTAATTTGATTTTAGTAACTATGAATCGGTTATTTTTGTTTCTTTATTTTAATGATATGAAATATACTTATTCAAACTATAGAGAATCTTGTGCATAATAACGAGGTTCAAATTGAGTTCTAAATGATGAATATGACAATTATAGTTGTTTACACTTTATAATTGTTTATTTATATTTTTTTTAATATTGATGATTATTTCTTTTTTCTTTTTTCTTTTTTAATATTGTCTTTCAATCTTGGCCCCCTAGTCTAAAATCTCAACTCTGCCACTGATCACAAACTTACACATGACATACGCATGACCCAACACCAATCATACTATATCTACTCCGAATTTATATAATATAAAAATGACTTCAAATTCGGTAAGGATGGGGTATAAAACACATGTTTTACACTATCTAATAAGAGATTGCCTCATCAGTTTCTTACTTAAAACTCAATGCATATTACCACACCAAATAACATCTTAATAAACTCCCAATTTGAGTGTGGTTGTGTTTATTTTTTAATATGTGATAAGATGATGTGGCATATTGGGATTTGAGAGTATAAAACTTGGGTTTTACATCATATCCTTATAGAATTTAATCTCTATAAAAATTTATTGTCTCATTCTTAACATTTCATTTTATACTCTACTAATCGCAACCTATCACACGTTCTTTTCTCTTTCCTTATAAGATAACCTAAGTTTTTGAAAAAGAATATAGACACGGGACATATAATAATTAGTAAAACATAAAGTAGAACACTGAAAGTGCAACATAAGATTTTTACTCGTGTGTGTGTATATATATATATATATCATCTACCTCTAGACATAAGAAGGAAAATAAGTAAAATTTAGACTATAATAGGTGAATGTGGCGATTTTAAAATGGTATGTGCAGAGTAGTTTCCAACATGCATGAGAGCCAATAAACTCTCTGGCCCCATTAGCCAGCCAGATTATATCAAGTTTGTCATTTTCAACCCTCTCCCCCAAGCTGGCATCCGCAAAATTAGAGGAGTGCAATCTTCACCATTTGTCTTCTTTAAAAAACAATTAATCTCCATATCAAATTCAATTCGATTGTGATGCAGCATATCTAGGTATAATACCAGGCATCTACCATCTCCTTTTTGGCATTTCCAAGAGAAAGAAAACCATGCACACCCCACTTTCAGTCTTTCACTATATTCATGCAATGCAAGCACCAACCTAGGATCAAGTTATTTGCCAACTTCAACTTCCTTCTTTAAATAGTGAAGGGCAATTACACTTCTTTAAACTATATCTTCTTTTATACTTATCCTCTTAAACTATCAAAATGCATATTTACCTCCCTAAACTATACACCCTTTCACACTTACCCCCCTAAACTATGAGAATGTACATTTTTTCCTCCTAAACTATACCCTCTTTTACACTTCCTCCTGATCTATATCCCTTTTACACTTACCCTCCTCAACTATGAGAGTACACATTTACTTCCCTAAACAATTACTTATGGGATAGGGAGCAAAGTGTTACATAGGTAATAATTTAGGGGTGTAAGTGTGCATTATCATAGTTAATTACGGGGGCAAGTGTTACACAAGTAATAGTTTATGGAGGTTAAGTGTGCATTTGGATAGTTTAAGGGAGTAAGTGTAAAAGGGGTATAGTTTAGGAGGGTAAAGTGTAATTTTTCCAAATAGTGGGGTTGTGCATATACTCTATTAACATAATTTGTGCACTTAGATAATCTTGTCAATTTCTACTCTTTTTGATTCTGATACAGACAAAATATGCATACAAACTATTTATAACAATTGTGTTGATAACCCCATTCGGAACAAAACATATGTACAGTTTCATAATGTTGTAACTTAGATTTTTCGATTAATTAAATTCATCACATGCATGTATTGTTCTCTCTCTCTCTCTCTCTCTTCTGATGTAACTCTAAGCAATATTACAGATTCTAATAACTTTTAATAACTTTTAAGTTCATCAAGGCATCCGAGCATTGCAGAAATGGAAAGCAGTGGAAAGCATGCAGCAGAAAGGTACACATTAATATATTTTTCAGTTGCTTTCACATAGCAGCTAGCTAACCTTTCTTGACAAGAACCACACTTCTTTTTTTGTAGGTATGCGGTGGTTACAGGGTCAAACAAGGGCATTGGTCTTGAAACTGTGCGGCAACTTGCATCTCAAGGTGTGAAAGTTGTTTTGACAGCTCGAAATGAGAAGAGGGGGATGGAGGCTTTGCAGTCGCTCCATGAGTCGGGTTTGTCGAATGTAGTCTTCCATCAGCTCGATGTTTTGGACCCAGTTAGCATCAACTCCTTGGCCAATTTCATCCAGGAAAAATTTGGCAGGCTTGATATCTTGGTAAGGATGAAACCTTTTAATTTTATTTTTTTTATACATCAAGTAAGGGAGAGGGATGCGAACCTTAATTCTCTTCATAAAGAGTAGTGTCACTGAAATTCTTTCCAATTTGACTCTTATACCAACCATTCAATTAAAATGTATAGCCAAAATATGATAAGGGTACGTCGGATTTTGCTAAAATGAAAATGAGATGCAGTGACTTCACAATCAATTATTGCCACCAAAAGCTACGTGATGAAATTTGTACCAACATTTTCTTCATAGATCATTCAGTATGTTGCCTCAGTTGTTATCTTTTTTTGTCCTTGCCATTAACTCTATCCCTCATGGAAATCAAATATCATGATCAATCGGGATAGGCATACTGAAAAATAGCTCAAGATGTGAAGACCTTCGACCATATAGATCACTCACTATATATGTTAGAATTATGTAAATAGTGGAACATAAAGTGGAATACAAAAAGTAGTAGAGAGAAATTTTATTCTTATATAAGTACTTACAATTTGCCGATTTTAATTTTTAAAATTACAATATTTTATGATTTGTTTTTCTCAGCTGTAAGTACAAGATATAGAATTATAAAATTTAAAAAAGTTTACATGAACTTCAGTTTGTGTAATGACTCACTAACCATCTTTCATTAATTAACAAATGTAACATGACCTTCGTTTGACTTTTACAGGTTAATAATGCTGGTGCTTCTGGGGTTGTGGTTGATGAAGAAGGCCTAAAGGCCTTAAACATAGACCCCTCAGCCTGGGTAAGTTCATAAAAATAAAGACAGTAATTTTGATGCATGCCTTGTTCAGACTGATACCCATAACTAACTACTTCAATGCAGCTCTCAGGGGAGGCTTACAAGTTGATTGAACTTCACGGAGTGATTAAAACAAATTATGAGAAAGCAGAAGAATGCTTGAATATTAATTACTATGGTGTGAAAAGAGTAACAGAGGCTCTACTGCCACTATTACAGCTTTCCCCTGCTGGTGCAAGGATAGTAAATGTGTCCTCTCTCAGGAGTGAGCTAAAGGTAAAAAGCTAATCTCCTATACCTACAAATTTATTCAACATTTATCCTTGTACAAATTGTCATAGGGTTTGCTGCATAATATGCTTCTTTGGTAGCCAAAACAAAAGAGAGCAAGGTTAGAAGGTAAATATCACACTGGCTGATATTGCTTATTATGATCAGGGCACCATCACTTTCATATGTGTCTAACATTAATATCACTTTTGTTATACACTAATCACAACTATCCATATCAACAATTGTGAAAAATGTTGTCCCTTGACTTATTAATTTCTTTAACCCCTTCTAAGCAGAAATGAAAAAATCCATACCTTTTAAATTTTTAAGAAACCAAATTGAAACTTTTTTAAATTTGAGGGACAAAAATTGAACTTGGACCACATGAGGAAAAAAAATCTTCAAAAGCCCAAAATGACAGTGAAGTTCTTGTGGTGTGCTCTATAAGCAAGTGTGTGTTACGAGATGTATGAGCTCCAGAATAATAGCCTATTACTTAGATTTACCTCCAGCATCATAAGAGGAACCCGTTTTCATTCACATAAGAGTATTATAGATTAGATACAAACAAGGCATGTATTATCATCTGCTATGAACACAATGATAGAGTGTATTTAGACCAGTTCACAGTATTTGCTTAAATCAATAAAAGTAGTTGCATGAACAATCTGTTTGGCAGCTATCTAATCCTTGGATAATCCACTAATCACTGCCACATTTTATCAATTATTTCATTGAGGTCCTAGCACCACATGGAGAAAAATGTGTCATATTAATAAAAATTATCTAACACAACTACAAGCATCACTTTATACAGAGGATACCTGGTGAGCATATAAGAAAAGAACTAAGCGACATAGAGTCTCTAACCGAAGAAAGAGTGGAAGTGGTTTTAAGAAGATTTTTGCATGACTTGAAAGAAAATGCACTTGAAGACAATGGATGGACATTGATGCTACCTGCTTATAGCATCTCCAAGGTCACCCTCAATGCCTACACTAGAATTCTGGCCAAGAAGTTCCCTAACATGTGTATCAACTGTGTTCATCCTGGGTATGTCAAGACAGATATAAACTGGAATACAGGGATATTGACTGTAGAAGAAGGAGCTAGAGGTCCAGTTATGCTGGCTCTTTTACCTGATGGAGGGCCTAATGGCTGCTATTTTGATCGTACTGAAGTGGCTGAGTTTTGATTCAGCTGACAGTCAAGATTTAACTTCTGCTACTTGTTCTATGGAAACTACAGAGTTATGCTTCAAAGTAAAGATTTTGGATAAGAACTACCTTCATTTTTTTCTTTATGTTGGTAAAGAATGAGATTGCTTCGGTTTTATCTTTGAAAAACAAGAAATGCATATCACTCATTTTCTTACTATTTTGAATTGAACTTTACAACCTGTCGTGTTCCATTCTTTTACTCACACTCTGAAGAGTCTGAACTGAAGACTAAAAGCTACGAATAATCAACTTCTTGTGAGAATTTCCTAATCCAATATAGGTAATTGTTTAGACCCTCAAATTTTAATTACGACTAAGTTAATTAAGGCCAATCTAAGTTTTTTTTTATTTAAAAAAAGGCGTAGATGCACTTTTAGTCCTTACATTTTGACTTTTTTCTATTTTGGTCCCTACATTATCATTTTACCACTTTTAGTTCCTAAACCAATTAACGCATGACATTTAAGTCTTTACCGTCACCCAACTAACAGAAAATGCTAACGTGGTTGACGGCACAGTAAAATAATAATTTAAAAATCTATTTTAGCATTAAAAAATTGCCACGTCAGCATCAAAATTAAAAAAAAAAATTAATTAATTAATTAATTTTAACTAAATGAAAAAAATTTTAAAAAAAAAACTCGGGAAGAACATGATGAAAACAAGAACTCCAACCCAGATCAAAGAACTCAAGAACACAAACCTAAACACAGAATTTTCTTTCCTGACCCGTGACTGCCCTCAAATCACAACCACAAATCTACCGGAATCTACCACAAAACCATCAACTATCCACCACAAATCCAAAACAATAAACCCATCCACTACCCACACAAACCCATCAAAGCAAACTACCCCACCCAAATCTGATTAAAAAAAAAAAAAACTCAGCTAGTCCAGCGTCATTCCTCTTCGATCTAAGAACGAAACCCATCACCAAACTCCAATATGTGAACGAATCCCACCACCAAACTCCAATCTCAGCCACTGAAACCCACCACCAAACTTCAATCCAACCACCAACCATTACCAATCCAGCCACCAAACAATCATGCAATCCATCACCGACCGACCCAAACTCTGATCTGTGCCATCACCAAAACTCCACCACAGACGCCGATCACCACAAACCCACACCCTCCACCACGCCGATCCACAAACTCAAACCTCCACCATGCCAATCCCCACAAACCCACGCCCTCCACCTCACCATGGCAAGTCGGCAACACCATATGCACAGAAACCCACAAAAAAAAAAATGCCAAAAAGAGAGACCCATTGATTTGAGAGAGGAGCTTGAGGCATATGGGTTTGGGTTTGGGTTTGAGAAAAATCAAGAGATAAAGAGAGTTCAAGAAGGCTAAGCACCAAGATAGAGGGAGAAAGAAGAAAAAGAAGAAGAAAGAAAGAAGAAAAGGAAAGAATGGAGGCGGAGAAACTAAGAGACCGATCTGGGGAAGAAAAAGAAAAAGAAAGAAGAAAACAAAAAAGAAAAAGAAACCCACAAGCACCGTTGAGACAAGAGAGTTTCAGAGAGTTGTGATCTGGGATTGTGGTGTTTTGATCTGTATTGGGCTTGATTTTTTGTTTTTAATTTTGTTTTTAATTTTTTTCATTTAGTTAAAATTAATAAATTAAATTTTTTTTAATTTAAATTCTGACATGGCAATTTTTTAATGCTAAAATAGATTTTTTTAATTATTATTTTACTGTGCCGTCAGCCACGTCAACATTTTTTGTTAGTTGGGTGACGGTAAGGACTTAAATGTCACGCGTTAATTAGTTTAGGGACTAAAAGTGATAAAATGAAAATATAGGGACCAAAATAGAAAAAGTCAAAATATAGGGATTAAAAGTGTATTTACGCCTTTAAAAAATTTTGGGGAGTCCAAAATGAATGCTGGGCTCCACCTTCACAATATGTCCCAGGAAAGATAAAACACTTTCTGTGGAGAGCTTACTCTGATGCGCTGCCAACTAAGAGTAATCTCCACAAGCGTAAAATCATACCTGATGCTCTGTGTTCTCGCTGTTCTAAGGAACCTGAGACTGTGATGCATGCTCTCTGGTCTTGCGAAGATGTGCAGGTGCATGGGGTGGACAAAATATTTCGGATGGATGGACAGGAGCGTTGGTGCCGTGTGTTCCTTCTCATACTTGCTAGATATGGTTAAAACTGAACCACATTTGCTGAATATTTTTGCTGTGACAGCTTGGAAACTTCGGAATCGCAGAAACAAGATCAGAGTGGGTGAGGCGGTGATCCCTATTGAGACCGAGGCAAATTCTGCTTGGGCATACAACTTTGACTACCAGAAGGTGTTTAAGAAAAGAAAACATACTTCTAGACCCCACAACATCAAATGGAAGCCACCGGATGATAACTGTGTCAGAGTGAATTTTGATGGCGCAATGTTTGACGACATAGATGAGGCTGGTATTGGGGTTGTTATTCGCAATGCACATGGCGAAGTCGTGGCCTCCCTTGCTGAGAAGATTCAGAAACCCACTTCAGTGATTGCCCTGGAGCTGCTAGCAGCCAGACGAGCTGCCCTCTTTGCTCAGGAAATTGGTCTTCACCATGTTGTACTTGAGGGTGATTCTGAGTTTGTCAACAACACCCTAAAGTTTGGTACAAATCTCCGCATGGTCACTTGATTAAGGATATTCTCTTTTATGTAAACTCTTTTCAGAGTATTTCTTTAGGTTTCAGTATATTAGTTATAATTAGAATTTACGATCATCTAAAGTTCTTATGAGAAATTTATTCTTAAAATCTTATATTTTTGGAATGAGTTGATGTTACTACATTATTAACATTTAAATAAATATTGATAATACTACAAGAAAATAGCCTTATTGCAACAAAAAATTTTGTTGCAATAAGCTTCATATTGTGGCAATAGACTATTGCAACGAAAATTTTGTTGTAATAGATTTTTGTTGCAATAAGTTTGTTGCAATAAAGGAATTTTATTATTATTAACAAAACTTTATTGCAACAAAATATTTGTTGCGGTAGATTACTGTAACAGTAATTTTTGTTGCAATGAAATACCTCTGGAAACTTATTGCAACAAATCTCTTTGTTACGATAGCTAATCGCAACAGTAATTTTTGTTGCAATAAACTATTGATGATTTGAAGCCCTAAATTACAAAATAAATTGCAATTAGTGAGTGAGTCAGTGGATTAAGATAATACCTGCTCTTTGATCCTCCATGGCCACCATTGCCGGAGCTCTAAGCCCTTCCGTTCATCACCAAAAATGTCTCTCTCTAGACCTTCTCTTCTCCTCTCTTTGAGCTCGCCTTGTCTCTCTCCACATCGGACCACCATGGCCGATTCACTCAAGCTCATTGCCGCTATCAACGACGGTAGTTTGCTCCTCAACCTCATCAACCCTCTCCCTCTGAATCGAACCAACATGGCCTCCTTGCCCCGCCGTGGTGATTAACTACCGCCATCTCAAGGTGGCTTCTCACTCTCGTAATCTCACTCTCTCCAAACCCTAAACTCACTCTCCGATCTAAACGCTAAGGTCGACTCAGATATTTTGTGTGCATGATAGAAGGGGAGGGTTATTTAAAATTGGGTAAAATAAACGCTATTAGTCTATTGCAATAGTTAGTTATTGCAACAAATAAAATACTGATGCAATATATTAGTATTTTAAGTTCTTATTGAAACAAACAGTAATATACACACATATTTATGCTTATTGCCACTATAATGTCTTTTTGTTGCAATAACTTTGTTGCAAAAGAGCTTTTTTCTTGTAGTGATAATAGCGTTCAACCTGCTATGTTGATATTTAGTTTAGTTTTAGTGGGATTTAACCACTTTTTTGCTGATCTTAGATAAGATAAGTCATTACCCACTAGACTTTTGTCTCTATCTTCTAATTTCACTCACTTTTGACTAACTGATTCACTCTTTCTGCTACATACCCAAGATCACCCTCTAGGAGGATATAATTGCGTGGTTTGCATGAATTTTATTCTATGAAACATTAATGTGATAATTATTATTATTTTGGTAAACATGGGAATTAGATAAAACTAAATAGTAGAAATAACAGAAGAAACAAAACGATCATCACTCCAGAAACATTTAAATTAAGCAATAACAAAACAGCAACATTAAACTTAATAACTAAGCTTGGAGACTTTGATTAAATCCATATGGTAATTGGGCTAAAATTTTAAAACAGCAACATTTTCCAAACTCACACTTCTTAGATTCCACATTTTTCACTAATGGATCACATTCTTGGAAATTTGCAAACCAACACATTTCTTTAATTATGAGTTTCGTGGAACTCAAAAACTCCTTTCCAAGCCAAGAGCAAGAGTTGGGCTCTCACTATCAGTATATATAAAATATAAATAAAATAAAATAAAAAACTCATTTATGTGCATTAAATAACATGATCATTAAATAATTAAAACAAATCAAATCACTATTAAATAAGTCATGTAACTAAAAATAAACGTTTCTCATTTATTTAAGATGCCATGTAATATAAGTTTAGGGGTAGTAGAAATCCTCACATCCAGAGTCTAAAATATAAGTTGGGGGCAGTAGAAATCCTCACACCCAGAGTCTAAATGAGAAAGTGAGAGAGAAGCAACTACTCCCATGTTACATTATAAAGTAGACAAACAACTAAATTTCCCAATATATATATAGTTTAGAATCTTGTCTGAAAAGACTCCCTACTGAGCTCAAAGTCCAAACGCCTCCTTAGCTATTTCATTCTCTGGTGGCGGTGGTAGGAGTGGGTTGACGACTCCATGTCTAGCCCGATTGCTCTTCATTTTGTGTGTAACCCAATGGCAGAGAAAACACACAAGAGCAATGAAGAGAAGGGCAACCCATATGATGAAGATGGTGATCTCCTGTGGGGAAAGATCATCAGAGGGCACGAATTGTGTTGACGGAGTTGGGGGAGCGATTAGTATAGGGTGAGAGCTGTTGGAGGTAGGGACTGAGAAAGGCATGTTTTGGGAAGAAGAAGAAGAAGAAACTAGACTGTGGAAGTGAGGGAGAGTGAGGAGTAATTTCTACATGTAATAGAACAAGTCTACGTTGAAAAGCTTATATGAGGTGCAAAAGCAAAGGGATACAAGAGCTATATATATAGCTCTTAGTTGTACGGACTTTTTCCCAAACGATGAGCATCAGGTTGCTAGTGTTGAGCTTAGGCTTGGGCTTGTCTCTGCTTGGTTGTCTTTGCGATTTGCTGACAAGAAGCCTAAACACACCATAAAAGGGCCTTGGTTGTTTCACTTTCTAAGTTCAAGAAAGTCACCTATATAAGTAAATTGCAACCTCAAAGGACCAGGTGTTAGCATGGCCAACTCACTCGATTTGCTTGAATGAGGCATAGGTTTGAGTCCGAGGACCATGCAAGACCTTGGTTCTGTCTAGTATTTAGAAAGTTGCCAGTGCGTGTTAATTTCCCTTAAAGCAGGAGGTCCGAGGACCCGGCATAGCTAAGGTTCTGTTTAACCGCTTCAAAAGATTAAAAGATATCGATGTGTTCCTTCTAGAATGGAAGTTTTCGCAGGGAGATTGTGCCAACCGATTTTCCATCCATGCCCTGATTCTCGGCTTCTTCCTCCAATGGGATTTCGGCGAACCGGGCTACTTGACTCGCGAGAACTAACCCCTAGACAGAGGTACGGTGCATGTACTTTACGTCATAAGCCCCTAGAACTGTTCGCCATTTAGCAATCCTCCCCGCGTAGTCAGTACTTCGAAATGTAGACCTGAGCGGAGGCCAAGTTATGATAACAACTGTGTGCGTTCTTGGAAATTTTAGGGAAGCCTTCGTGTAGCATGCGCCATCGCCAAAATGGTCTTCACCAGGGACTCTCGCTGATGGGGGCTTGACCCTACCATGATCAACCGTTGCACTTACTAACACACAAGCTATTCCCACAGACGGCGCCAATTGTAGGGACTGGGTCTGAGCACTTCTACTGTTGGAAAAGTGGATTCAGGCCTAACTAGCCCTAAATAATAAATTTGTAAAGGATAGGTTTAAGAGCTAGGCCTTAGTAAGAATAGCAACGAATAAACATGGTTATGGGTAAACTGAATAGCAGGAAAACGGGCCTTAAGTGTTAGAATCAGTCCTGGACGTTGGTCCGAGGAGCTTTCTTGTTCTTATTATTTCCTCAGTGCTTGGATACAGCGGTTACAAAGATGATACAGGTTGCTACAGTATTTCGTACTTCCAATCTCCGATCCTTTCTCTAGAGGACCTCTTTACATTTTATATCCTCTTTAGGTTGATCTTGGCCCTCCATTTGTTGATCGTGCAGGTCACTACTTGAGTGTTTGTCCCATCAGCCGCCGTCCCAAGCCTTCTGTGAGTTGCAGCGACCAAAGCGGCACTGTTCAGGGGTCATTTCCTCATTAATGCGGCCATAACATTAGTTGTGGGCATTTAATGTGGAGGTGACAGCTTCTCCCTGAATTGCTCTTCCAGGCTCTCATGGCTGATCCACGGTACTTGTCCTCTTTCTTGGGACGCTCTACGAAACCACCCTTGATGGCGCGCTGCCCTTCCCTTCTATGATCTCGGTTCGCTGAGGACATGATTGTTCTCAGCGATGCTCCTTGGTAGTTAGGACTTTTTCCGTTCGTCCTCGGACGTTTCTTCTTCCTCGGCGTGGGCCTTGGGCCTAGTATAAAGTTGGGCCGGGGTAGCCAGATTTATTGACCCCACAGAGGCTATTGAACAATGTACCCAAACCAAGTCTAGTCTAATGTTTAACCATAAATAAATGCAACATTTGAAATATTTCATTCATGTAGCTCAGTTTGGATAAGTTGACAATTTGTACCTAAGATTTGATCAAATAGGGTACCCAAACGCTATAACAAGTGATACATGATATTGGCCCGAACTAAACATAACCCAAAAAGTCCAAAAACTTGAGGTTCCACTACAAGAAATTAGCCTTCTTGCAATAAAATTTTTTGTTGCAATAAGCTTCATATTGTTGAACTAAAACTCTATTGCAACGAAATTTTTTCGTTGCCCACTGTTGCGATAAAGTCTGTAGCAATAGACTATTGCAACAAAAAATTTGTTTCAATAGATTTTTGTTGCAATAAGTTTGTTGCAATAAAATATTTTTATTCTTATTAAAAAAACTTTATTGCAACAAAAAATATTGTTGCTATAATTTATTGCAACAAAAATTTTGTTGCGATAGGTTACTACAATAGTAATTTTTGTTGTAATAATGTACCTCTGGAAACTTATTGTAACAAATCTCTTTAAAATTGGAGAAAATAAACACTATTAGTATATTGCAATAGTAAGTTATTGCAACAAAAAAAATACTGATGCAATATATTAGTATTTTAAGTTCTTATTGCAACAAAAAGTAATATACACATATTTATGCTTATTGCCACTATAATGTCTTTTTGTTGCAATAACTTTGTTGCAAAAGAGCTTTTTTTTTTGTAGTGTAATCACCATTTCACTATCAATTTAAATTAGGGTAAAGTAAAATGATCAAATTCAGTCATATCAAAATGGATAGGACATGAATATAGATGAATTCAAATATTTTGTCACACTCTTTCTATTCCATCCCATGCTTCACATATGAAGATGAGCCAGTTGTCCACTTATTCTTAATTTTAATTTTACTTACCTAAAATAAATGATAAAAATAAAAAGAAAAAACTTGAACCATATTCATTCCACCTCCTCTTATTTGCTAATTTATTTCTAACATGCCCTAATAACATCTTTCCACACACAAGACTACTATGAGATTAATTACTATTAACCAAAATCATAGATGATCACGAACATACATAATATATTATTGACACCTAATGTATCTAAAAAATAAAAATCATTTATCTTATTTGAAGTGTTCCATTTTATACTCTAGCAATCTAGCTTACCACATGTCTTTTGTTATTTTCTTATAAAATAAACAATTTTTTTTTTAATTTTAAAAGACACATAACATATAATAATTGGTAAAACATAAAGTACAACACTAAAAGTGGAACATAAAATTTTATTTATATATATATATAGATTTTTTTTTTTTTTTTTTTTTTTTTTGTGCTTAGCAAGATTGGAAGTAGGACTTATTCCAAGCACATCCATATACCTCTTGAGTCAAGACATTAGGACAAGAAGTGAAATTTAGACTAATAGCGGCATGTGGCCATTTTTAAATGGTATGTGTAGAGAAGTTTCCTACTTGTGAACTAATAAACTATGTGGCCCCAATAATATTATTAGCTAGCCAAATTTTATATATATATATATATAAAAGTTTGTCATTTTCATCCTCTTTCCCCAAGACGGCACCCGCAAATAAGAGGAGTGCAAATCTTCACTATTTGTCTTCTTAAAAAATACTAGTAGTTATAATAACAATCTCTCCACATCATATAAGGCTGTGATGCGGCATATCTACTAGATATTATCTAGGAATAATACCAGGCATCTACCATATGCTCTTTGGCATTTCCAAGAGAAAGAAAACCATGCACACCCCACTTTCTGTCTTTCACTATGCTTTGCATGCAATGCAAACACCAACTAGGCTCAAGTTACTTTCCCTTCTTTAAATAGTGAGGGTGTAATATCCTTTCTTTTCATATCTCATCACTCTTGGATCACCAGCATCTCAATATATATTTGCTCCACTCAACACTAATATTGTTTCCTTTCCTAGCTGTAACTTGTAAGTATGATTGCCCTTTTCTTTTCTTTAACTGAAAGTTGGATCAATACTAGTATTTTAATGGAACATTTATGTGGTTTGGCTGCAAGTAATTAATAACACTGTTTGCATATGCTGGTTGTTACCTTTTGATGTTTTCAAGAATAATGGAGAGTTATTGAGCTAACTGAGAGACCAACAGGTTGAGCATATATAAAAGCCATAAGAAACCAAGAGAGAAGTTCATCAAGGCATCCAAGCATTGCAGAAATGGGAAGCAATGGAAAACATGCAGCAGAAAGGCACATTATTGTCTTTTTCAGTGTCTTTTCACATAGCACTATAGCAGACCTTTTCTTGACAAGAATCGCATTGTTGGTTATAGGTACGCAGTGGTTACAGGGGCAAACAAGGGCATTGGTCTTGAAACTGTTCGGCAACTTGCATCTCAAGGTGTGACAGTTGTTTTGACAGCTCGAAATGAGAAGAGGGGGATGGAGGCTTTGCTGAAGCTCCAGGAGTTGGGTTTGTCAAATATAGTCTTTCATCAGCTCGATGTATTGGACCCAGTTAGCATCAAGTCCTTGGCCAATTTCATCCAGGAAAAATTTGGCAGGCTTGATATCTTGGTAAGGATGAAATTCTTTCCATTTTTTTTAAATTTTTTATATTTCTAATTGTTACATAAAGTTGGAGAGGGTGTTCAAACCGTTATTCTCTTCATAAAGAACAGTGTTACTGAATTACAAGGCTCTTAATAAATTATTTCCAATTAGAACCTTATACCAACCATTCAAGTAGAATGTATTGCCAAATTATTAAGTGTATGTGGGATTTTAGGATGAAATTCTTTCCAATTTGAATCTTATACCAACCATTCAATTAAAGTGTATAGCTAGGCAAGTTATTTCAAGGGTACGTGGGATTTTGCTGAAATCTCTTTTAGCACTTTACTTTATGTGTATATATATTTGTATGAAAATGAGATGCAGTGACTTCACAATCAGTTAATGCCTCCAAAAGTTACGTGATGAAATTTGTATGAACACTTTCTTCTCAAATCATTCAGTATGTTGCCTAAATTGTATACACTTTTTTTTGTCCTTGCCATTAACTCTCTACCTCATAGACATTGGATATCACGAATAATCGTGATAGGCTGATAGGCATACTTGAAAATTAGCTCGATGTGAAAACCTTTGACCACTTAGATCATTCATTATGAATTCTGATCATTTATAATTATGTGATTTGACACAATAATTTATAATGCCTTTATTATGAATTCTGATATTTAAAAAAGTTCACCAACTTTGGGTGTAGTGAGTGATTAATTAACCATGTACCCAAAAAAAAAAGTTTACATAAACTTTAGTTTGTGTAATGAATCATTAACCATCTTTCATTAATTAACAAATGTAATATGACTTTCCTTTGACTTTTACAGGTTAATAATGCTGGAGCTTCTGGAGTTGTGGTTGATGAGGAAGGCCTAAAGGCCTTAAACATAGACCCCTCATCCTGGGTAAGTTCATAAAAATAAAGACAGTAATTTTGATGCATGCCTTGTTCAGACCGATATCCATAACTACTACTTCAATGCAGCTCTCAGGGCAGGCTTACAAGTTGATTGAACTTCACGGAGTGATTAAAACAAATTATGAGAAAGCAGAAGAATGCTTGAATACTAATTACCATGGTGTGAGAAGAGTAACAGAAGCTCTCCTACCACTATTACAGCTTTCCCCTGCAGGAGCAAGGATAGTAAATGTGTCCTCCCTCAGGAGTGAGCTAAAGGTAAAAGGTTAATCTTCCTCTACCTGTACATATATTCAACATTTAGCCTTGTACCAATTGTCATATATCCAAAAATAAATAAAAAAGGAGAGTATAAGGTATGAAGGTAACTAACACAGTGGTTGATATTGCTTGTGATTGGAACAACATCACTTTCACCTGGGTCTAACATTGACATTGCTTTTATTAAACACCAATAATAATAGTGTATATCAACAATTGTGAAAAATGTTGTGTCCGAGACTTATTAATTTTTTAACCCCATGTTGGCAGAAATGACAAAACTCATCCCTTGAAATTTTTAAGAAACTAATTGAAAATTTTTTATTTTGAGGGACAAAAATTGAACTGGGACCAAATTTGCAAGATGAAAATTGCATTTTAATCCATGAGAAACAAAAATCTCCAAAAGGACAAAATGACAGTGAAGTTCTTTTGGTGTACATTTTAAGCATGAGTGTGTTATGAGATGAATGCTCCCCAGAATACTAGCCTATTACTTAGATTTACCTCCAACATCATAAGAGGATCTCATTTTCATTCACATTAGAGTCTTACATATTAGATGCAAAGAAGGCATGTATTATCATCTGCTATGTACACAA
Organism: Notholithocarpus densiflorus; assembly: GCA_030021035.2. Taxonomy (NCBI): domain Eukaryota; kingdom Viridiplantae; phylum Streptophyta; class Magnoliopsida; order Fagales; family Fagaceae; genus Notholithocarpus; species Notholithocarpus densiflorus. Next base: position 1,777,915 of record JARYZH020000075.1, read on the forward strand.
TGATAGAGTGAGTTCAGACCAGTTCACAGTATCAATTTTTTGCTTAAATCAAACAGAGGAGTTAAATGAGCAATCTGTTTGGCAGTTATCGCATCCTTGGATTATCCACTGATCATTGCCACATTTTATCAATTATTTCATTGAGTTCCTAGCACCACATGGAACAAATGTGTTATATTACAAGTTATCTAATACAAGCATCACTTTATGCAGAGAATTCCTGGTGAGCATATAAGAAAAGAACTAAGTGATGTAGAGACTCTAACCGAAGAAAGATTGGAAGCCGTTATAAGAAGATTTTTGCATGACTTGAAAGAAAATGCACTTGAAGGCAATGGATGGCCATTGATGGTGCCTGCTTATAGCATCTCCAAGGCCACTCTCAATGCCTACACTAGAATTCTTGCCATTAAGTTCCCTAACATGTGTATCAACTGTGTTCATCCTGGCTATGTCAAGACAGATATAAACTGGAACACAGGGACAATGAGTGTAGAAGAGGGAGCTAGAGGCCCAGTTATGCTATCTCTTTTACCTGATGGAAGCCCTACTGGCTGCTATTTTGTTCGTACTGAAGTGGCTGAGTTTTGATTCAGCTGTATTTCAATTGCAGCATGTCAAGATTTAACTTCTGCTGCTTGGATTTTGTAAGTTTTGGATAAGAACTATGTTTCTTTCTTTATTAATAAACTTCAGAAGATAAAGATGATTTTATCTTTATATTTGATAAGAATTAGATTGCATTGGTTTTAGCTTTGGAAAACAAGACATACTTTTTCTTTTTCTTTTTTGATATGGTGGTGTTGATGAACTTCCGGCTATTCTCACCCATTTTGAAGTGAACTATACAACCTACTGTGTTTCATTCTTTTATGCACACTCTGAACTGAAGACTAAAAGCTATGAATAATCAATTTATTGAATGATTCAATTGGGAATCAAGCGGATTTTTAACGTTCAGATTAACAGAAATTGAAGAGATTTTTCTTACTCTGCCATTGTCAGCATTAATGAACAAGGATAGAGAAAGGAAAAGAAAGAAACTAACGAAATGAAAAAATGAAAAAATGGGAAATATGACAATTTTGCTGAAACCAATATAACATTTGGAGAGGTGATTTAAAATAAATGTATTTGAAGAACAATTACTTGTATAAACTAGTGTCTAATCTCATGCATATGCACGAATACAATTAAAAATAATCACAATTATACGATTCAAATTAGTATATTTTTTAGTAGATATTTAAATTATACATGGTATTAGTTTACATTTTTTTTAAATCATACATTTTTAAAATATGTAATGGTTTCTCATTTTAATTATATATATATATATAATTTAAAATTTAATTGATTTTAGACTTTTCGATTTTTGCACCAAATAATTCATTTACCACAAAAATTAAAAAATTAGATGGACATATGGCGGAAAATTAGACTCTAATTGAAATCCAATTTAGAATCTAATTGAATTCGAACTCTTTAATTTTTACACTCAATAATTCACTTGGCACAAAATTAAAGATTAAATGAGACACGTGGTACAAAATTAAAAATCTAATTGTGGAATTTTTTTTTTCCTGGTTGATTTTTAGTTACAGTAACCAATTTGATTTAAAAATTAAGGTTTTACTAACGTGTGCCCTTAGAGTATACATTAATTTTAGGAAATTTTTTATGAAAAAACGAAAAAAATTGTCAATTTTTTTGACAATTTATTTAATTTTTCATAAAATATTTTTAAAAATTGATGATTAATGTGTACCCTAAAACACACATTAACCGGACCTTAAAAATTATTATAATAAATAAATAAATAAAATTGGAGAGTCCAATATGATAAGAGTGCTCGGCTCCACTAAAAACAATATGTCAGCCATATGTATTGATAAGCGTGCACACTCAGTAATCAAGGCAGGCCTGGTATCGACCTAAACAAACAAGTTAAAAACAAAAATAAATAAATAAATAAAAAAGGTTGACTGGTTGACGGTTTCAGCAGAGGTATGTGCTGTGTGGTGGTTCCATTTTCCCCACTTGGCTTATCTATTTCTGACTTCTTGTCATTTGAGGCTCCTCCTCTGTCCTCCCCAGTTCCATGTTCCCTGTGACTCCCAGTCCCACTTATCTCACAAAGTCCACTACCAATATCTAATCTAAAAGCTGCCGTGAGCCCCCTGCAGTCTGCAGAGAGTGGAGATCATTACTGCATGATTATTATTATACTTCTTACTACCCTTCAAGAGGTAAATTAACCATCTTTCATTCTCTCACATCACATTATCATCATTCTTAATTTCTTATTATTGAGGGTTAAGGTTAAGGTTGTGACTTGTGAGTCTAATATATAGTCCTTTATTTTTTTTAACAGAGAAATGTTATATATATTTTTATAGCAAATATTCAGCGGTAGATTGTCGTGGGTAGTTATGAGTTAACAAAAAAGTAATTTAAGTTAGAATTAATAAAAACTTACCAAACTTATGATTTGTTGTGAGCATAGCAATTTTTTCTTTTTGTCACCTTTCCTAGAGTGACTTTAAACACTTGTCAATTGTCATAAACAGTTATCACCTGTGAGAAAAATATCGGATTTTCACGGTGGAGTTAACAATAAGATCTCTAAAAAAATGTTAACATATCCCATTGTATGTTTCCTTTTCATTTCAAAAGCAGATTTAATATCAATATTTTCCTTTTTCTTTAATCTTTAGGTTTGAGAATTAAGATTGATTAAACTTCTCACGAGAAATTTATTATAAGATTTTAAAATCTTATATACCTATTTTGAAATGAGTTGATTGGATTTTACCATGTGACTAATATTTAAATAAATATTGACTCTCACCATTTCTATATCGCTTTAAGTTATTAATGACATGACAAAATCCAAATTTAGTCCTATCAAAATGAATGTGAAATGATTTTAGACGCTTCATAATGGAGTTGCCTAATAACTCTAGAACATCCTAACATGTTGAAATAATATCCTTCCACTCACAAACTACTGTGGCATTAATTACTAGTAACAAAAATCACAGTTCACATGCACGTCATACGCATAATCTAACACCAACCATACTATGTGTTTTACACCTAATGTTCAGGGGTGTGCATTAAACCCACCAAGTCGACAAAATCGACCCAACTTGATGCCTCGAGTTGGTTTACATGGGTTGATGGATTGGATTGAGTTAAAATTTTATTTTTAACATCAGGTCAAGTTGAGTTTGGATTGATAGTTTTTTAAACCCATTTGACCTGACCCGATCCTCGATGTATATAAGTTTATTTTATTATCCTTATTTGAATTTTTTTGGTTTGATTGATTTTAATTTTTTGAGAATTAGTTTTGATTTGAAATTTTTGAATACAACTTAAGCATATTATATGAATTGTTATAATTTATTGAAAAAATATTTAAATAATTGATGACTTAATTTTTAATAATAAGATATAAAATATATATATATTTATATATACAACTCACTAATCCGACCCAATTCAATCGAACCATGTGGGCTGAGTTGGGAATTTCTCAACCCGATAAAGTAAAGTTGGGTTAAAAACACCCTCCAAACCGACCTACCAACCCAACCCAACTCATGCAAATCCTTTCTAATGTATATAAATTAATAATTCCTTATCCTATTCTGCATCCTTTTTTGTTTCCTTATAAGATAATAAAAGTTAATATATTTTTCAGAAATGGGAAGCAATGGAAAGCATGCAGCAGAGAGGTACATTGATATATTTTTCAGTTGCTTTCACATAGCAGTTAGCTAACATTTTCTTGACAAGAAACACATTGTTTGTTATAGGTATGCAGCGGTTACAGGCGCAAACAAGGGCATCGGTCTTGAAACTGTGCGGCAACTTGCATCTCAAGGTGTGACAGTTGTTTTAACAGCTCGAAATGAGAAAAGGGGGATGGAGGCTATGCTGAAGCTCAATGAGTCAGGTATGTCAAATGTAGTCTTCCATCAGCTCGATGTTTTGGACCCAGTTAGCATCAACTCCTTGGCCAATTTCATCCAGGACAAATTTGGCAGGCTTGATATCTTGGTAAGGATGAAACTCTTTCATCCTTTTTCTTTTTTTCAAATGTTACATCAAGTAAGGAAGGGAGAGGGATTTGAATTAGGGATGTTAATTCAGGTTAGCATGTTGTGTTGAGGTAGTTATATTCAGTTAAATTACTCAACCTAAACCCGACCCATTTAATAATCATGTCATGACCTTTCAACTCTAACATGACCCGTTAATGAAGCGAGTTGACACGACATGACCCACTTGACATGCTTAATAAACGGGTCGTGTTGGGTTGACACGAATGTGACATGACCCATTTCAACTTGCCTAATATTAAACAAGTTGGATTGACACAAATTCAATCCATTTAACCTGCTTCAAAAAAACACCTGATTAATATTGTTATAAATTTAATAAACAACAAATTGAATACAAACTCATAACATCAAAATACCTATATACAATTTGAAAGTCAATAACAACATCAAATACTTAAAACACATTGTCCAAAAGTTCAAAATAACATCAAAGTATTTGATAAATATAAATTTTTTTTTTAGAAGGTAATAAATATTAAGTTGATAATGTAATACCATCCATCTAAAAATAAGTTCTTTACATCCAAAATAAAGTACATACACTTCAACCCAAATCAAAATAACATAGTTCAACAAAAATATAACATCCATCTAGAAATAAGTTCTTTACATCCCAAAAGAAGTGCATACACTTCAACCAAAATTCAAAATAACATAGCTCAACAATAATATAACATCTACAGAACTTGTCAAATGCTAAGTATCAATATTGAAAGAGTTAGAGCAACTAATAGATTGATCATGACTATAACTATGACTATGAATATCATTCATAGATTTTTTAGGGTTTGTAAAGTTTGAACTTACAATTAAAACACTTATAAGTTTTTGTAATTACTCACTTTTTTATTTAAGTTTATGATATAAGTTAAATATAAAAGGTATTTGACAGATCTAAAATAAAATGAATATTTATTTGCTATATGAGTTAAACCGATTGGGTTAAATGAGTCATTTTAGGTTGACACAAATAAATTGGCGTGTCAAATATGTCAATTGCGAGTCACGCGGGTTGATCCGCTTATGACACATTTATTATTGTGTTGCTTTCGGATCAACCCAATTATAACCCGAACCCACTAAGGCCCAACGTAACTTGTAAAAACCTGTGTCATGTTCGTATCGTGTTTGCAAATCGTGCCAAACATTGGCGCCCCTAATTTGAATACTAAATTGATTCCAAACTTAACGTTGTAACCATTCAATTAAAATTAGCCAAAATTCTAAGGATGAAATTCTTTCCTATTTGAATCTCATACCAACCATTCAATTAAAATGTATAGCCAAATTATGGTAAGGGTACGTTGGATTTTGCTAAAATGAAAATGAGATGCAGTAACTTCACAATCAGTTAATGCCTCCAAAAGTTACGTGATGAAATTTGTATCCACACTTTCTTCACAGATCATTCAGTGTGTTGCCTAAGTTGTTATCCTTTTTGTCTTTGCCTCTAACTCTATCTCTCATAGCTGTCAAATATCACGAACAATCGGGTTAAGGTGTTACCATGGTCACACTTAGTTAGGTAAGTTACAATAGTCACCCTCTCTACCCATTTTTTATTTACCAAAAAAAAAATAGCTCAAACTTCAACCATATAGATCATTCACTAATTGTGGGTTTTAGTCAGCTCAACTGGTAAAGTTTCTGATGGTTGTATAAGAGATCTAGGGTTCAATCCCTGCCTACACCAAAAACTGATTGGTGTCTTGCTCTGATGATAAAAGAGCTATCATCAGGAGCGGACGCTATAGGTTGAAACTCTCTCAAAAAAAAAAAATCATTCACTAATTATGTTATTTGACATAATAATTTCTAGTGCCTTAATTATGAATAAATTATTTAACTTTATTTGTGAAATTATTAATTATATTTTTTTGGTATAAAATATTGATGTCTTGAAATAAGTCTACTGGATTTAGTGGAATGAGGTTTTAACTGAACTCATATATTATTTATAGTTCTAGACTTGACTATGTCTATCAATAATATACACTTTACTAATTTACTATAGATACACGTTTTTGGATAACTTGGATTATGATGGAAATGAGGTGCAAAATTAAAATAGTTCAGAAAGACAAAAGGGTAGTCTTCATTTTGCTGGTCAATGCATAATAATTTGGTAGGCCTTGTATAATAAGAGATCTCATGCCGAAATGGCCTTATGACCTTATTGCATCATTACCCCCAAGTACTTGATAATAATAAGATACAAGTACTTACAATTTGCTGCTTTTATTTTTTTTTTTTTTAATTACAATATTTTGTGATTTGTTTTTCTCAGCTGTAAAAGTACAAGATATAGAATTCTAAAATTTTAAAAAAGTTTACATGATTTTTAGTTTGTGTAACCATCTTTCAGTAATTAAAAAATATAATATGACCTTCGTTTGACTTTTGCAGGTTAATAATGCTGGAGCTTCTGCGGTTGTGGTTGATTTGGAAGGCCTAAAGGCCTTAAACATAGACCCTTCATCCTGGGTAAGCTCATAACATAAAGGCAGTAAATTGTTGATGCATGCCTTGTTCAGACCAATACCCATAACTACTTGAATGCAGTTCTCAGGCCAGGCTGACAATTTGGTTCAACTTCAAGCAGTGGTTAAAACAACTTATGAGAAAGCAGAAGAATGCTTGAATACTAATTACTATGGTGTGAGAAGAGTAACTGAGGCTCTCCTGCCACTATTACAGCTTTCCCCTGCAGGAGCAAGGATAGTAAATTTGTCCTCTCGCTGGAGTCAGCTAAAGGTGAAAAGCTAATCTCCTATATCCACACATATATTCAACATTTAGCCTTGTACAAATTGTCAGTGTTTGCTGCATAAACCCTATTCTAAATAGTAAGCTACTTTGGCAGCCAGAACCAAAATTTGGTGGCCCACAAAAAAATAGTAAATAAGGTTAGATGGTAAATAATATACGGGCTGATATTGCAGTTGTGATTAAAACAACATTACTTTCATCTGTGGTTAATACTGACATTGCTTTTATTATACACCCATCACAACAGTCAATATCAACAATTGTAAAAAATGTTGTCCCTGAACTTATTAATTTCTTTAACCCCCTTAAGATGAAAATTTCATGTGTGTTCTTGTGACAGTGAAGTTCTTGTGGCATGTTTTTTAAGCATGTGTGTGTTGCGAGATGTATGAGCCCCAAAATACTATAGCCTATTACTTAGATTTACCTCCAACATCATAAGAGAACCTCGTTTTCATTCACATCAGAGTATAATAGATAAGATACAAACAAGGCATGTATTATCATCTGCTTTGAACACAATGGTAGAGTGAGTTTAGACCAGTAGTTCACAGTATTTGCTTAAATCAATAAGAGGTGTTACATGAGCAATCTGTTTGGCAGCTATCTCATCCTTGGATAATCCACTAATCACTGCCACATTTTATCAATTATTTCATTGAGGTCCTAGCACCACATGGAAAAAATGTGTAGTATTAGTAAAAATTATCTAATACAACTACATGCATCACTTTATACAGAGAATTCCTGGTGAGCAAATAAGAAAAGAACTAAGCGATGTAGAGACTCTAACTGAAGAAAGAGTAGAAGTCGTTATAAGAAGATTTTTGCGCGACTTGAAAGAAAATGCACTTGAAGGCAATGGATGGCCACTGACGGTGCCTGCTTATGGCATGTCCAAGGTCACCCTCAATGCCTACACTAGAATTCTTGCCAAGAAGTTCCCTAACATGTGTATCAACTGTGTTCATCCTGGCTATGTCAAGACAGATATAAACTGGAACACAGGGACAATGAGTGTAGAAGAGGGAGCTAGAGGCCCAGTTATGCTGGCTCTTTTACCTGATGGAGGACCTACTGGCTGCTATTTTGATCGTACTGAAGTGGCTGAGTTTTGATTCAGCTGTTTTCCACTTGCACCATGTCAAGATTTAACTTCTGCTACTTGGATTCTGTAAATTTTGGATGAGAGCTACGTTTCTTTTTCTATTTCATAAACTTAAGAAGACAAAGATGAACTTATCTTTATATTTGATAAGAATTAGATTGTATTGGTTTTAGCTTTGGAAAACAAGAAACACATAATATGGTGTTGTTGATGAACTTCCCACTATTCTCTACAATTTTGAAGTGAACCTTACAGCCTATTTGGCCAGTTTGGATTGAGGGAGAGGGAGGGATAGTAGAGTAGAGTTGGCTGCAAATCTCCGGCCAACTCTACTCTACGCTCCAGATTTTTAATGCTCAGATTGACAGAATTTGAAGAGATTTTTCTGACTCTGCCATTGTCAGTAGTAATGAACAAAGGATAGAAAAAGGAAAAGAAAGAAATTAAAGAAATGAAGAAATGGGCAATATGACAGTTTTGCTGAAACCAATATTACGTTTGGAGAGATGATTTCAAATTAACGTATTTGAAGAACAATTACTAATATAAATTATTTGATACAAATTTAACACCACATGATAGTACGAGCCTCTAGAGATTTTGCTCAAACAAATATTCTTGTGATATTATGAATTTGAAATGACTTCTTAAACCTAACCATTTCAAACACACATTTATATATCTAAAAGCTAAAGTGGAGTACTTATTTAACATTTCAGTCTAATTCAGTCCATTTATTTTACCCCGGTTCCATTCGGTCCAATTAAGTGCATTTAGTCCAATTCGGTCCTCTTAGGTCAATTCGGTCCATTCAGTTCAATTCAGTCCATTTTGGTCCAATTCTGTTCACTTTGGTTTCATTCAGTCCACTTAGGTCCTTTTAGTCTAATTCGATCCACCACTATCCAATTCGGTCCACTTCGGTCCATTCAGTCCACTTCAGTCCATTTTAAACTAATTGAGTCTTAAATTGATGGAAAATGTGTTTGGAGAGAAATCCTTCAAACTTCTCCTGTATTTTTTTATTTGATGCGAATTTTGAAATTCTAATCGTTGAATTACATATTCTTATTATATTCTCATTGCTTGCAAAATTTCAAGAAAATCAAAAATCAATAACTATGTTATCAATCAAATGTTTAAATTTAAAATTATGGTCTAAAATTAAGCTTAAAAATTAAGTTTATTTATCAAATAATAAATAACATCTTATTTGAATGAAATTTGACATGCGTGTTAATAACATAAAGAAAATTCAATCCAACAGTTAGATTTTCAAAATTTACATCCAAATAAAAAATATATATACGAGGAGTTCGAAAAATTTCTAGAGAAAAACCTTGTCCTTTTGGAGAGAAACCTTATCCTTCAAAAAATTTATCAAAGATCTTTTTAACAAAGTTAGGTCAAACATTAATTTTGAATTTACTACCATTTCTTCAATAGTTTAGGAGGGAGAATCGTTTCCTGAAACATCAAATGAGGTTGGTGTAGTTTGCCCTAGGATATATATCATGGTAATGGGCATTAAACTTAAAGTGTACTCTCTTGCCAAACACCAACAAGGCAGTATGCTGACAATACTAAGTAAAATGCATCTGCACCAAATTTCGGTTGATACACGAACTTGCGCATACAAACATGGCAGGCAAATTGACCTAACTGCAAGTGGCAGCTTTCCAAGGAAAGAAATATTTATACTATTTTTCCCAAATATTGCCAACGCTTTGTTGCAATGGCAAGTAACATTCGTATCACCATTGGTCCCGAGTTTCTTCTACATCAGCCACAAAAGATTTATTTTTCAGGAAATAAATCCTGGATATCAAGAATATCAGCAAGAACTCCAGCTGCTGTAGTATCATTACCAGCTCCAGCACCTTGAATAACCAGTGGCTGTTCAGAATAACATCTACTGTATATCTCCAACTGCATTGACATCAAATGAAAATTAGTCTTTACATATTATGACTTAACACACGTAACCAGGGCCATATGTAGCTAAAAGAACTTCAGAATGTAGGCTGAATAAGATGTGAAATGAGTGCCAAAGATTTGACTAGGTATGAGCTCTTTCATAAAGACGTCCTGGTTGTAGATGCAGTATCTTCTGATGTGCTATAATGTGTTTTCAGAATTATACTTACCTTCATTAGCTAACCAGTAAAGGATAAAACAATGAGAAGAAAAAACACAGTACTTACCACATTGTCACTTCCTCTCAGTCTTCCCAATGGAGAATCCTTAGGAAGCTCTTGAATTCCAACTTCACATCTACGAATGAAAAAATAGTAAATATATATGGGGCAATGGCAAAGCCAAGACTTTGGGGAGAAGTGAAGTGCTTAATAATTTTAACCACTTCTATGTGTGAATATTTAACAAGGTGAGAAGAGAAAAGAGTTCGAAGGAAATAGACCCCATTATCCAAAATTGGATGCTTTTGGGGAGAAGTGGAAGGTTGTGGTTATGTACAACACTTAAAGCATATTGCACAAATTAACTATAACATATTAACACAACCTCAGTGAAACTACTTTCTTTCTTTTTTTTACTTCTTTTCCTTCCATATTACCAAACAAAAAAAGTGTTAGAAACTTCATTCCTCATCATCACTTCTTTTGACTGTAACAAAATTTACAATCACACTGCTAGGCACCACAAAATTTCCCCCATCATGATACCTTTCACCTTCACTCATAGTCATAACACCTCCTTAGATCATTATCCTAGGAACTTCAACAAAAGTGACTAGTGTGTCTACATTGTTTCCATTATGATGCATATATTCTACTGCAAGATCAAAACCACTTTTCCTTTGTTCCTTGATGAAAAGACTTTATGCTTATTATACAACACACCTTCAAACATCTATAAAAGTAATTTTATCTAATAAACTTCGGGACAAAACTAAAGGCGAATAGAAAAATTACTTTGATCCCTCGATCACACAGACATAACGGAGCACATTCCCATTTAAAGAAGCCTTATTAACTCTCTCTTGGATATCTTTGTCAAGCAATAACAACCCACTGTCCAGGAAGTCTTCAACAGACATTACATTTGGTCCCATTACTTCAGGGTACAAGCTCTCAATCTGAAAACATATGTAAACAAATTTATAAAAATTAAAAATAAATAAATAAAAAAAGGACGGCACTGATATACATCAATTGAGCATCATCATAATTATAATATAATGATATTTTTGTTTGAAAGAGTATGATAATACGAGCAAAATAGAGCATTAACCTTAATGCTATCCAAGTTAATGCGCCAACCAAGAAGCCGAGCAAGGATCAAAGCCTGCATGTCAAATAGAAAAGAAATAATTAGAGCAAAGGGAAAAGTCATGGTTCTGCATTTCAAAAACCACAACATCTATATTCTCATCACAGAGAGATCTGCTCTGCAGATGATATCTACATGACTATTACAATCACTTTACATCAGTGATATGATGGGGGGTTGTACATAAAAATACTGATTAAATATATGTACAAAATAAGTTATAAATCAATGATAACACGTCAAACTATAACAACCATATTGATTTACATATTACACAAAAGAAACAGGACAGCTTGGAAGGTTTCATATACTAAAACACTAACAAAATGGATGATCATAACCTTTTTTTAATATATCAGTAAAGCTATTTCATTGAAAAATGACTACTTCATATCCATAATGAACACAAAGAAACCTAAAGAATTACAAAGAATAAGATATCACATACAGAAGTAGGAACCTGTATTTTAAGTTCGAGGGCGGAAGTGGTGCTGGTATTCGTTTTTGGTATGATTGCTGGTGCAGGGATGTGAGTCTTAAGGATGCTTTTCTGTACATATTCCGATTGGCCAGAGATAAAAAAAAATACTGCTGTTGCAGATTTAATGCAAGCACAGAATGGGGACTGTATTTTGGAATGTGGTACTTACAAGCTCCAGTCAAGACTGGGAGTTGGAACTCCTGCAGTCTTTCTTCGCCCATTTATATTCTGTCAAGATTGAGGGGGCCGGAGAGGATCTCTTAACATGGCCCCCAACCACAAGTGGAATTTTTGAGATAAAATCTTATTATAGAGCTTTGTCTCCTAGGGGACATCATTCTTTTTCTTGGAAGCATTTATGGAAGGCAAAGGTCCCAACAAAGGTAGCTTTTTTGTGTGGACAGCTGCTAAGGGGGGAATTCTAACCATAACCTCCATAAGTGAGGATTGTGTGTGGTAGATTGGTGCTGCATGTGTAAGCGGAGTGGTGAGTTTGTTGATCACTTGTTACTCCATTGCCTCTTTGCATATGATATTTGGATTTGGTCTATGGTGTTTGGCATGTTTGGGATAGTTTGGGTGGTGCCTCAGAGCATTTTGGCCTTGGTGTAGTGCAGGACAGGTTGGTTTGGTTGGCATAGAAAAGCGGATATTTGGGGTACTCTACCTTTATGTATTATGTGGCTTATTTGGAGAGAGTGTAATTACATATTTGAAGGCATCAAGTGTTCAGCCTTGGATTTTTTTTTTTTTTTTTTTTTTTTGATAATAAGTGTTCAGCCTTGGATTTGAAGCTGTTACTTCTTAGCATTCTCTTTGATTGGATGGCTGTTCTGAGTGGCCACTGATTTTCGAATTTGCTAGAATTTTTGGATCTATGTACTCTTAGCTGATTTAAATTCACAGCCTCTGTACACTTCCTGTGTATAGTGGATGCACCGTATCTTTTTCTCTCTGTTCTTAATAAAGTTTCACATTTACTGATCCAAAAAAAAAAAAAAAAACAAACAAAGAAGCATAGCGACTCTTTACAATCAACAATAGAATTACTACTGCTAAAACCTCACACACGACACCAATCAAACAAAGCTCTAATAAACAATGATTGCAATGAAGTCACCCAACTTTCTGCATCTTCAAAAGTATGACGATTTTGTCCCCTCCATAAATTCCACATCAAACTTCCAGGAACTAGATTCCAAATATCCACAAAAAAAAAAAAAAAAAAAAAAAAAAAAAAAAAATCCAAACCAATTCCTCCAACAAACAAGAGATCCATGACCTTTTTCAGTAACACCCATTGAATCCTGCAAGAGATCCATGAATTTTTTCCTGGTAATGTTGTGGTCCTAGGGTAATGGAACGGAGGGTTGGGATAACAAAATTGTACTAAAGGGCGTGGATGTGGGTACTGAAGGCTCGATTGATTTGGTGTAGGCCACTGTACGTGGTTGGACATCTGCAAAAAGCGGTAAATAGGGTGGCGTTTGGTGGTAGTGGTGGGGCACTATGCATGGTGAAGAATTTTAAATGGTGTCAATAGAGTTTTTCTTAGGCTATCTTATCAGAACTTTGTCTTGTTTGTTCTTCTTCAAAAAAAAACCATGATTGTCACAATTGAAAGATTATCTCAAAAGGTAAAAGTTTCAAATCAAAATGAATCTACCAAGTCAACATTGAAACATGCATTATGCACTAACAGCCCAATTCAAGGTCTCTGTAATAGGAAGCACGTTTTTGATACTAATGATGTCGAGCCAGAAGCCTAGAGATTTTAAATAAATAGAAAAAAATATAACAATAATAATGGACACAAATAAAATAGACCATGTCCAAACCTTTCTTGCAACATCCATTCCACTGAGGTCATCACGTGGATCTGCAAAGTGGATATCAAGTCAGTGATAATAGTGTCAGACACTTCAAAATTAATTTCCAAGACCTAACTTCTCATTGCAAGTCAAGAGACTTAGAGACAAAGAAGAGCAGAAGTCACGTGAAATAACAAGATGAATCATATAAAAAGTGAATTTCACAGGGATACCAGCATGCCTGTTTTTCCTTATAATTTATTCAAGTATTACTAATAAAAAAACATTATGAGGAAGAAAGGCAAGAACGCTTAGAATAAAAAGCAACCAATTAAGTAATTAACACAACTGAAAGCAAAAGTTCTTCTAATTGTAAATAAAAAAAACAGCATTGAGTATTTGTTAAAATTCAAATTATTCCAGATAGAAATGTAGTACATAACACAATTAAAAGCCAAAAGTCATGCAGGTCCTCACTTCCTCTATCAGATAGCAAACACAAGTTTCATAGACTGAATTTTTTTTTTTTTGATAAGTAAGTTTTATAGTCTACAAATGCGGTTTATAGGAAAGCAAAAGAATCATATGAACCTGGTTCGGTGTACCCCAGGCTTTTAGCAGCTTTAACAACTTGGCTCAATGGCTTTCCATCTTCTACCTCACTCATAACATACCCCAATGTACCTACAACAAATACAAGAGATAAAAACCATCATTCACATGATCCCCAGAATACAATGCAAGAAATTCTCTATGAGACATTATGTACTGTAAGTCTGTAACCATAGAACAATGACTTAAAAAGATTTGGTACCACTTAAACTCCCAACAATACGATGGACAGAGTCTCCAGATGAAAGTATACGGTTTAAGGATGCTATGACTGGAAGACCAGCACCAACCTAGCAAAAAAACTGAAATCAATTCAGTGGAAATTGCTTAAGCAAATTGCAGATATCTATATAAGCCAAATATCATAAATCAGAATCCAAGAATGCCATTTCCTTAGCAAGACCAAAAAGGAGGCCATAAATAGTAGATCAAACAGCTGACAGTACAATATCAATCATAAAAAGTCCTACTTCACAACTAGCATGGACCTACTTTTCCCATTCCATAACATATCTTTCATCTTTATTACACATACTTTAGTTTTTCTTTTTGGATTGAAAAAGGGCTCCTCACTGCATCAAGAAAAAGTGACTTACAGTTGACTCATGCCGAATGCGACGTGGAATTGAAACCAGTTTGTCATAATCCTCCTGTAGATCAGAGAGTACAAAGTCCTTTTTAGACACTTCACATGTTACTAATTGGTATCTCAAAGACAATTTTGTTATGCAGGAATGGTGAACAAGGAATAAGATGAAGGAAGAGACAACATCAATGACACTTTCACTTTAAATATACATATTAATTAGAATGGACCTAATTGGCGGTTTCTCCTGGTAAATATGATGGTGATCACAAAGACAATAACATAACAACAAATCCATAATAATGTTCCTTGCATCGCATTTAGAAAGATAGTTGCAAATTTACCAAACCTACTAGTCTAAATTTATTACCATTGTAGAAGTAAGAGGCTTTTTATTAGCCATGACAATGCAACAGCCCAAATCAACCACTTGTTTCATTACTCCAATAGTCTCAGAACTGGCAGAGCAATCCACTAGGGCCAAACCTACAATAAATCAAAAATACCAAATTCGAAACCCAAAAGCATGAAAATATGCCCCCCCAAAAAAAAACGCCATTTTCTAGAACTCGGTGAAACATAAAAGAACACACACATGCATACCACATACCCATTGATTTACCCAGAAGAGCTGCAATATCTATAAGTTTTGTTGCCGAATCTGAACTGGTTAGTACTTGATATTCAACTCCTTCAAAGAAAAAAAAAACCATAAGAAACAAACATACAAATAAAATTGTAAACCCCATGTTAATAAGTAAAAGCAAAGATATAGATACATATAGTAATGGAATTACCAGAAGTAGTAGAGAGTGTGAGGAGAGAAGAACCATTGGACTTGAGTTGACAAAGCTCCAATAGAAACTTGTCATCAAACTCCATGGAGAGGACATCAGACACAACAATGGATGACTTGCTATCACAGACTCCCACAACTCTCAAGTGAACACCCTGCCAGTTCCAACCAAACATGTCAACTCAGCTCTCAGCACATAAAAATTATAGAATTTTTGACAATGGAGAAAAAAACCCATTTTGAGAAAAATGGGGTGAAATTTGAGAATGGAGGATGGATGAAGAGAATGACCAGTTTGGCATGAAGAGATCGGGAGGAGACAATGTGGTGGAGGAGTTGGCGACCAACGCCGCCGCAACCCATCAAAACCACCGGAATTGTCTTCATTTTTTTTTTTTTTTTTTTTGTGTACAACGTTTGTTGCTGGCTGTTTTTGAGTTTCTAAAGCCAAACAAACGAAACAAGCGTTTCTCAATAGTCAATAACACTCTCGATTGATAGAATATTATGTATACATTCAATGGATCGGGTATTATTACCGTACTATTGTCATTGGTCCCTACTACATAATCGGGAATAATTTCACTAGGCTGCGTTTGGTTCGATGTAAATCAAATTCTGGGTGTAAAATGAATGCAGGAGAAAATGAATTTTCGTAAGGAAATTAAAATCCAGACATTTGGGTATGCAATGAAAAATAGTCCGGAAAACGATTTTCAGTGTTTGGTAACATTCTGAAAATGCTATTTTTCTACAAATTTTTCATATTTTCTCAGCCATTTTCTCAACTTCCAAACAAATTTTATATCAAAAAATCCACCACCCACACACCAGCACCCACAAAAAATCCACCACTATCCACACAAAACCCACCACCACACAACACAAAAACCACCAAAACACCACCACCCACACCACCACAACAACAACAAAAAAATCAAAGATCAAAGAGAGAAAGATTGAGAGATTGAGGGAAAGAGAGATCGGTCTTCAGCAGCGGCGACAATCTTCAGCGGCGGCAACGAGATCGGTCTTGGGTGGGTCGAGATCGAGATCTGTCTTGGATGGATCGGGTATTGTAGAGGGTGGGTTTGAGAGAAGTGTTTCGCGGGCGACGTGGGAGAGACGGATCAGAGATGTTGGAGGTGAGATGGGCTTCGCCGGCATGAGGGAGAGTTTTGCCTTGGTGGATCGAGTACATGCAGATCTCAAAGTGGGCGGAGGTGAGGTTGAGTGGATCGGGTACAGCGGCGCTGCTCGTCGGAGTGTAGGGGACCTCGGACCAGCGTCTGCATGTGGGGTGGAGCTGCATCTCTCTCTCATTGGTGCGTGGGGTGGAGCTGAGGGGAGATGGGTTTTGGACCCCCGTGCTCTTTCTTCTCTCCCTCTCTCTCTCTCTCTCTCTCTCTCTCTCTCTCTCTCTCTCTCTCTCTCTTTGTCTGTGAGTCCTGGAAATCATTTGAAGGTAAAATGAAGGTGTAATTGATTTTACGGCTGAAGTGGATGATTTTACAGTCAAAGCATAAATGATTTTCCGTTGACCGTATTTTTCGTAGCTGCTAAACACACACAATGGTGTAAAATAATTTCCTGGAAGTGTTTTCAGGCGAAACAAACGCAACCTAAATCAAAGGGTTGTTTTAAAAAAATATTAAGAAATTAAAGGGTTTAATTTCACTTTAAAAAAAAAAAAAAAAAAAAAAAAAACTAGTGAATCTTTAAAGGGAATTGTAAGGACCCGTTTTGAGTCCCGAGCCCAAAAGGTAGATGGATTTAGGCCCAAAAAGCCCAAAACAATGAATTTGTAGAGAGTGGGTAGGAAAACTAGGCTAAAATGAGTTGGATGACAAATAAAGTGGACTCAAATGACAAGAACAGAAAGATAAATTAATTTCAACTAAAGAAACTCGTCCTCAGCATTGTTCGAGGAGATCAATACTTGTATATTTCTTATAAGTTTGATTACAAGTCTATTTTCTTATTGTTACAGTGTTTCTCTCTCTAGATTTCTCCCCCTATCTCCATGGAGGGTCTCTTACATTATATAGTCCCCTTTAAATGATCTTAATCCTACACTTGTTGATCATCTAAGCCACTACTTGAGCGCTTGTCCCATCGAACACCCCTTCAGGCCCTCTGTGAGTAGGGGTAGCCAAGGCAGCACTGTTCAGGGGTCTTCTCCACATAAATGCGGCTAGAAAGTTAGCTGCAGAGCATTCAATGCAGTGGCAGCAGCTTTTCCTAAGATATTTCTAAGCTTCCATCCCTCTTGTACATTCATAATGCACATCCCTATCAGTGGAATTTCCTGGAAGGTCACCTTGAGAGATAGGATATACATTTGATATGTGCTTTATTTATCCGAGGAGATACTGCTCCTCGGACCACCTCCCCAGCCTTTCCGTTTGCATCTTACTCATGGGATTCTGAGTTTAATACCCTCACTACTGTTTATCCGTCCTCGAACCGACCAATGTCCTCGGCCAAGGCCCAAGGCCCAATATACAATTTTGGGCCCTTATCCCTACAATAGCCCCTCAAAACTCCGGTTTTTTCCTCTTATCCGAGGAGAAAAACTGGGGTTTTGATTTTTAAGAGTTAAGTTCATTGTTTATTTGATTTGCATACATGACAACACCGTTTCGCGTGCCTTATAATTGTTCCTGACGCTTCAGAGCCTGCGATGCGTCATTAATTGCTCTAGGAAGCGCTTTGTCCCTCGCATCCTACGGTAAGATGCAGATCTAACGGTAGGCGTTTCCCCTAGAATTTTAAGCGGGATAACTCCCACTCAATTTCTCTTTCTATATAAGACGCCTTGAGGGCTCATTTTTCCCCATTTTCACAAGTCTTCAAGCTCTCAAGAAATTACTGGCTCTCAAACCTCCAAGACTTCCTAAATTTCTAAAGTCTCTAAGCCTTTTTCTTTAAGGAATTTGAACTTTTAAGCAGTACCAGAAGCAATAAATGCACTTATTTTCGTAAGTTTCTTTCTTTCTAGGATCTTTTCTCCTCGGCCAGTCTCCTCGGCCTTCCATTCTTTACTTCCTTTCCTTAAAAACTTCATCCATTTCCCTTTAGTCTGACCAAATGGGTAGGTTTAAGCACCTCATAGACTCTCCAGCCGGTATGGAGGGTTTTAGAGCTAAGTACCACATTCCGCAGGGAGTAGCCCTACGGTATTGTGCCCCAGACCAAATAGTCACAGATAGAAAGGAATGGGAGGTTGTCATTCATATGATCACTTTCATAGAATGAGAAATGACACTTCCTATGGGTAGGGTGACCTGAGACTATCTGATCAACCACAGGTTGACTCCCCATCAGTACGCCCTTAACCTGTTTAGGGTCTTGGGTAGCGTAGACGCTCTCAACGAGCATATGGGCCTGGGACTCTCGTGGCATGATGTCGTTCATATGTATGAATGCCACAAGCTCATCGACACAGGATATTACCTCAAGTCTCGGTCCACCATTGTTAGACTGATATCATGTCTGCCTAAGTCCAACAAAGGCATGAAGGATAACTACCTTATCACCTCTGGGGAATGGCACAACGGTCTTTACTGCCCAACTCGGGAGGGAGAGCTAGGTGAGGTACCCTAGGTTTAGGTCCCTCGACATGGGATTTAGCTCCTTTAGCTTTACCACCTTTACCTTTTAACGCTTTGTTTTCTTTTGACAATGGGTTTTGTTGATCTGACCATGGTTTGCTCCTCGGATATTTTTGCAGATAAAAGGCACGTTGCTCCCAGACTCAGTCTTGTCAACGTTGTAGGTCTCAATAAGGTGCTGTGATCCGAGATTTTTGTAAGTGAAGACGGGCAGCTACGGGCCGTCCACTTAATATTGGACTTCGAGCCCTTGTCAAACGCATTCCAAGATGTGGGCCAAGCAATAAGAGTAGGCGACCCTAGAATTCACCGGATAGACGTCTCACGGCCCGGTTTCTTGGCTCAAAAAGACCTCCCTCCCGTCGAACTTCCTCTTCAACGTTTTCCACGAGAAGCAGCTATTCCGAGGGAGGAAACAGCATTCTCACGTCTCTCCCTTGAGGCCGAGATTGACCAATTCCACCTTGAAGAAGAAGGAGAGGCACCAAAAAAGCCTATGGAGCTCTCGAATTTCGAGGCTGACTTTGATAGATCCTCTGCGGCTCACCCTCCCAGATTCGTGGTTGCTTGGGTTGACACCAGTACCGAGGAAAAGGAAGAGATGGTCTTGAACCCTAGGAAAGGCCTTAAAGATTTAGTAGTAGGGAGAAAGGGGTCATCGTCCAAGGATGCCCCGAAGACCCAGCTTCCTCCTAATCCTCCCCTTCCCCCTCTTCCCTCCCCTCTCGGCTTGCTCCCTAATCCAAACTTGCAGAAGAAAAAGAGGAAGGAGAAAGACATTGAGGAGGGGGAGATTGCTCCACCGAAGGGCCCAAAGCAGCAAAAGACAAACAAAGATAGACCGAGGGAAACTTCAGTGGAAAGCAGGGCTCGGCCAATGTACGCCTTCCAACCTGGAACCCCAAGCTAGAGTTGGATGGCGCAGCATTGCCTTGGAATTCCTCCATCAGGGAATTCCAGAGAGGCCACGCCTGTCACGTGGCCAAGGCTCTAGAGCGCCCCATTCTGCTCCCCAATGACATAGAGGCCTTGAAGAAGATAAGGCAGCAAGAACTTTTCCTGTCCTTGAAGAGGGACCTGGCCTTGGTAAGCCCCTAGGCACACTTTATTTATTTCCTTTCCTGCCCCCCTTTTTTATTTTGTTTCTAATATATTTCTTTGTTGTTTATGGGCAGGCTATCCAGGAAGTTTCTGTGGCCAAGGAATGGGTCAATGACACCCGGAACGAAACTAGGGTCGAGGCTAAACCCTGTGCCGAGGCTAACAAGGCCCTGGGCGCCTCTGACCAGAAGAACAAAGAGCTAGCTAGCAAGCTAGTGGAAAAGGAGAGGGCACGTCTGAATGCCGAGGCTGGTTTAAAAATTGTTGAGAAACAGGCCGAGGACCAGCGTAAGAAACTCCACATCACAGAGATAGAGCTGGCCACTCAGAGACAGTTGGTCCTAGAGCTTAAGGCCGATCTGCAGAAGGCTAAGGAGGCTTTTGGGGCTGCGGAGGTGGCAACTTACAAAAATGGCATACTGGAAACAAAGACGCGGCTGGCAGAGGAGGTGGTAAGGGTGTGTAGAGATTACTGCACCGAGATATGGGCAGAAGCGCTCAACCGGGCAGGAGTCCCTGCTAACTTCGAGCTGAGGAGGGCTAAGAACACTTACTTCCTAGAGGACATTCGAGAAGTTCCTGCCATGCTCCCTCCTTCTGTTACTGACTCTCTCCCTCCTCCTAAGCAACCCTCCACCATCCAAGCCCCTAATCCTGATGCTGAGGTCTCTACAAAGGCTGACAAGGGTAAGGAGGTCCAGCCATCGACCAAGGCCACTCACTCCGAAGACGCTCTCACAATCAAGGATATGGTCACCAAGGCCAAGGATGGAGAGCCTAATTCCAAGGTTGGGGATACCCAACTCAAGGCAGCCGACCCCAAGGAGGATCCTCACCAAGCACAAGCATAGCTATAGGATCTTTCTGTAATTCCCTTTTTCTTTTTCTTTTTGTGGTGTTTTACAACTGTTTATAGTATACCCTCTTCTTAATCAATGAAAAGACTTTACCTTTTGTTTCATGAATCTTATTTTTTCCTTGTAACCTTTATTTTCTTATTGGTGTTGCTACTGTTCTGCCCCTTAATGAGACTTGGGACTGATAAGATCGCTAATAATAGTGGATTGCTATTACTCATACTTTAACAAAAGCTAATAGTAGCACATTACTGTTAGTTTAAATAAATTGAACAAGTGCCAGCAATAAAGAGAATTATCACATACTAATACTGAGAGTTGGGCCTCCTGCAAGGAAGGCTAAACCTTATGGAGATGAACAATGTATCCTGTAAAAAGTAAGCAGGGTGGACAACCCTTATTCTACCCAACACTTACATAAATATCCAAGTACATTAACTTAATTAAAGCCATTGATCCGAGAAGTTAGATATAACCCGGGATCCACTTTAACACTTAGAAAAATAAACAGAATGTGCTGATTTACCCAAAGCGTGTGGTCCGAGGAGGTAGGCATGACTAAGGTTCTATTTAACACTTAGAAATATGTCACAGAGCATTAATTTACCCAAAACATATGATCCGAGGAGCCAGGCATGACTAAGGTTCTGTTTAACACTTAGAAAGATGTTATTAAGTATTAATTTACCCAAAGCAGGTGGTCCAAGGAACTAGGCATAACTAAGGTTTTGTTTAATACTTAGAAAGATGTCATTAAATATTAATTTACCCAAAGCAGATGGTCCGAGGAACCAAGCATAGCTAAGGTTCTATTTAATACTTAGAAAGATGTCATTAAGTATTAATTTACCCAAAGCAGGTGGTCTGAGGAACCAGGCATAGCTAAGGTTCTGTTTAATACTTGGAAAAGTAACTTAACATATCAATTTACCTAAGGTACGTAGTCCGAGGAGCCAGGCATGACCAAGGTTCTGTTTGATATTCAAGATAATAATAATAAGAAACTCAACAGATAATGTAATAGACGAGAATATGACAAAGAAAGATTTCATTAATAATAATACATTTTCAGGTTATTTACATTCCAGGGGCGTGGTACAACATTCCCATCTAGATCTTCAAGATAATACCACATATTCCAATTACTGAAGTGATGCGATATGGCCCTTCCCAATTAGGCCTCAACTTTCCCCAGGTTGGGTTCTTGACAGTTCCTAGAACCTTTTTCAATACCAAGTCTCCAGGTGCCAGCGGCCTTAGCTTGACGTTGGCATCATACCCTTACTTGAGCTTGTGTTGATAATACGCTAATTGGATCATGGCATTCTCTCTTCGCTCTTCAACTAAGTCTAAGCTCTTCCCCAATAGCCTATCATTGTTGCTCGGAGTGAAAGAGCTCGTTCTCAGTATGGGGAATCCAGTCTCTAGAGGGATAACAGTCTCGGGTCCATAAGTCATTGAAAAAGGTGTCTCTCCCGTTGATCTACGAGACGTGGTCCGGTATGTCCAAAGAACGTGTGGCAGCTCTTCCACCCATTTTCCCTTCGCGTCATCAAACCTCTTCTTGAGTCCGCCCACTATGACCTTATTAACAGTCTCGGCCTGCCCGTTCCCCTGTAAGTAAGCCGAGGTGGAATACCTATTCGTAATTCCCAAGTCGCAGCAGTACCTCCTGAAGGCCTTACTGTCAAACTGAAGTCCATTGTCCGAGATGAGCGTATGAGGGATCCCAAACCGAGTGACGATGTTCTTCTAGACAAATTTCTTGGCATCCACGTCTCTGATATTCGCTAACGATTCAGCTTCAACCCACTTGGTGAAGTAATCCGTGTCGACTAGCAAATACCTCTTATTCCTTGCTGCCTTAGGAAAAGGTCCAACAATATCCAAGCCCCATTGAGCAAAGGGCCAAGGGCTAGACAGAGGATTGAGGACCCCCTCAGGTTAATGGATATTTGGGGCAAATCTTTGGCATTGGTCACACTTCTTCACATACTCCAGTGCTTCCTTCTGCATGTTCGACCACCAGTATCCTTGCGTAAGGGCTCTGTGAGATAAAGATCTGCCTCCTGTGTGGCTTCCACAAATCCCTTCGTGTAACTCCCTCAGAAGTAGTTCTGACGCCTCAAGATGTATGCACAGCAAGTACGGCCCAGAGAAAGAGCACTTGTACAATTTTTTGTCCTCGGACAGCCAAAACTGAGGAGCCTTTCTTCGCACCTTGTCAGCTTCTAACTTATTCTTGGGCAAGACATCTTCTTTAAGGAATAGCACTATAAGGTCCACCCAGCTGGGCCCCACCCTGATCTGATGGACGCGGACCATTTCTTTCTTCCCCTCAATAGGCTGGTGTAAGTCTTCAACGAGGATGATCCGAGGTAGACCTTATGCCGAGGAGATTGCAAGAGTGGCTAAAGAGTCAGCATATGTGTTTCCATTCCTAGAAATATGCAGCAAACTGAAAGACTGGAACCCTGATTGCAGGCGCCTAACTCAATTCAAATATTCCTGCATCCTCACATCCCTAGCCTCTAACTCCCCACCCACTTGGCCTACGACCAATCTGGAATCCAAGAATATCTCCACGGCCTTTCCGCCCATTTTTTGAACCATGGCCATCCCTATCAGCAGAGCTTCATACTCGGCCTTGTTGTTGGTGGTCTCAAAGATTTCTTGATAGTGATCTTTTTAGGAAATATTAGGACTAGCCCCACTCCGGTGCCCCTTTGATTTGCTGCACCATCAACGTATACTCTCCATGATAAAGGCTTCTGCAGGGAGACCATGCCAACTGATTTTCCATCCGTGCCTTGGCTTTCTACTTCTTTTTCTTGTGGGGATTCAGCGAACTCGGCCACCAAGTCTACGAGGACTTGGCCTTTGACAAAGGTGCGAGGCATATATTTGATGTCAAAAGCCCCTAATATTGTACCCCATTTGGCAATCCTCCCCATGAAATCAGCACTCCGAAGTAGTACTCGAAGTGGAAGTTAGGTGAGGACAACCACTATGTGTGATTGGAAGTAGTGGGGTAACTTACGTGTTGCATGCACCACTGTCAACATGGCCTTCTCCAGTGGCAGGTAACGGACCTCGGCCTCATGTAGTGACTTGTTCACATAGTAAACTGGTCTCTACACCCCACTATCAACCTGTACCAACACTAAGCTCACCGCGTGGGAGGTAACAGCGATGTAAGCTAACAAAACCTCGTCCACCTTAGGTCTTGACATAATGGGCGGCCAAGAAAGGTATTCTTTCAACTGTTGGAAGGCCAAGACACACTCCTCGTTCCATTCGAATCCCTTCCACTTGTTCAACAACTGAAAGAAGGGCCTACACCTGTCGGCTGACCGAGAGATGAATCGGTTTAAAGCAGCAGCCATTCTTGTCAGCTTCTGGACCTCCTTGGGATTCCGAGGTGGTTGTAGATTGTTAATTGCCTTAATCTGGTCATGATTAACCTCAATCCCACGGTAAGTGACCATGTAGCCCAAGAACTTCCCCGAATCAACAACAAAAGAACACTTAGAAGCGTTAAGGCACAGTTTGTGCCTCCTCAAGATCTCAAATATATTCCCGAGGTCGTTAACGTGCTCGGACTTCACCTTACTCTTGACCACCATGTCGTCAATATAAATCTTAATGTTTTTTCTCAGCTGGGGCTCAAACATCCTGATCATCATCCTCTGATAAGTAGATGTTGTATTCTTTAGATCAAAGGGCATCACTTTGTAGTGGTAATTCCCGGTAGGAGTGACGAAAGCTGTCTTTTCCTGATCACCTAAGGCTAGTGGTATCTGGTGGTATCCTTGGAAAGCATCTAAGAAGCTCATCCGAGGATGGCCTACGGTTGCATCCACCAGTTGGTCTATCCGAGGCATAAGAAAAGGGTCTTTTGGACAAGCCTTATTAAGGTCTGTGAAGTCCACGCACACTCGCCATTTTCCACTCTTCTTCTTCACCACCACAGTATTGGCCAGCCACTCAAGGTAGAACACCTCCTTGATAGCCCCAGCCTGCTTAAGCTTCATCACCTCGTCTCTTACAACATCAGAGTGGTCTTTAGATAAACGTCGAGGTGGTTGCTTTTTGGGGGTGACGGAGGGGTTGACATTCAAATGGTGACAAATAAAGCTCAGATCCACCCCGGGAACTTCGTAAGCACTCCACGCAAACACGTCTATATTCCTCTTAAGAAATGCTAACAATTCTTCCTTCTCCTGGGGAGGCAGCTGGGTTCCGACCTGAAAGAACTTCTCCGGATCATCCCCTACAACAATTTTATCTAGGTCTTCACACTTCGCCCCCTCGGCGGTCTCCTCCATAGGTATCACCGGAGTTTTTAACTGCTATAAGCTCCTCTCAGCGAAGGCCAAGAACTCTGTTCCTGGCTGGCGCGATATTGCGGCGATCAAGCACTACCTCGCCACTAATTGGCTCCCCACTATCTCTTCAATCTGGTTCCTGGACTAATATTTCACCTTTTAATGTAGAGTGGAGGAAACGGCCCCCAAGGCATGAAGCCAGGATCTTGCCACAATGGCCGTGTAGGGGGAATAGGCATCCACCACAATAAAACTCACCTCTACCACTTCTGATCCTACCTGCACGGGTAGTCTAATTTGACCCTTTGGAATGACAACCTTTCCATCAAAGCTCACCAGAGGTGAATCATAGGCTGTCAAATCCTCGGGCCTCAGGTTCAGCCCCTTGTATAAGTCAGGGTACATGATCTTTGCCCCATTACCTTGATCCACCATTACCCGCTTCACATCATACCCTCCTATCCTGAGGGTGATCACTAAAGTATCGTCATGTGGCTGTATGGTTCCAATCTTGTCCTCGTCTAAAAAACTCAGTACCGGTTGAATATCCACTCTAGCCCTCTTCGGTTTCGAATTAAAGTCCTCGGCGAATAGCCGAGCCACAAACATCACTCTGGAGGGACAGGAACCAGTCTTTCCTAGGGCAGCAAAGATGACATTTATCGTGCCCAAGGGAGGTCTTGAAGAAGCATCTCTCCAAAGTCCTGAATTTTCCTGGCCCTGCTAACCACTAGAATGATGCAAAAACTGCTTCAATTTTCCTTCTCAAACTAGCTGATCCAGATGATCTCACAAATTTCTACAGTCCTCTGTGGTGTGTCCCTGGTCTTGGTGGTACTGGCAATAAAGGCCCTGATTGTGCCTCAAAGGATTCCCTGCCATCTTGTTTGGTCATTTGAAGAACGACTCATTCTTAATCTTCTCCAGAACCTGATGCACCGGTTCTCGGAACACTGCATTAACCACCTGGGTACTGATAAGCCCCGACTGCCCAACAAAGTCCCTCCGAGGTCGGTTGTTATTGTATCGATCCGACCTGAAATCCCTCCTCTTTTGAGGGATAACCTTAGCCTTATCTTTCCCCTACTGCTGGTCTTCCTCAACCCTCTTAGACTTGTCAATCTGGTCCATAAGTTGGCGCACACTAGTGACAGGCTTTCCCGTCAAAGACTTCCTTAAACCGTGCTCGGTTAGGAGGCCGACCTTGAAAGTACTGATGGCCACGTCAGCAAAGTCACCATCTATTTCATTGAACATCTCCCAGTATCTGTTCGAGTATATATTTAGGGTTTCCCCCTCTCGCATGGATAAGGACAGTAGGGAATCCAAAACCCGAGGAACCCTGCTACAAGTAATAAAACGAGAGTCAAATGCTTGGGTGAGCCCCTTAAAGGAATTTATGGAACCTGCCCCCAGGCCATCAAACCATCTCATCGCTACTGGTCCCAGACTAGACAGGAACACCTTACACATTAAGGCCTCGTTCTTGGAATGGACGGTCATTCTCTAGTTGAAATGGCTCATATACTCCACAGGATCCATTCGACCATTGTAGATGGTGAACGTTGGCTGATTGAATTGCTGAGGAAGTCTTGCTCCTTCAATCTTGTGCGTGAAGGGCGACTTGAAAATCTGGTTCAACGCCTTGCTCATAGTGTCATTTCCCAGGTCTTTGCGAGGCGGGCTTTTATACCTACATTTGTGATGGTGCTCCTCATCGTAGGAAAAAGACTCGCTAGGTGGGGTTTTTGACCTTCGTCTATAACTAGCATCCTCTTCATCATCAGAGGAAACGTCAGAGTTGGAGGGGGTTCGCTTTCGCCATGCATGGCGTAACTCCTTCTTTAAATGGTCAATCTTTCTTTGCATGGCTCTGTTATTCTGCTCTTAAGAGACGTGACTTCCAACCCGAGAGTGGCTTCTACTAGTATGTGTAGTGTGCATGCTACCCTCTCGATCTCTCTTGTGTTCAAGATTAAGGAAATTATCTTGTCGTTGGGACCCCGTGGACTCCTGCTGATGGAGACCTAATCCTACCATAGTTAACTGTTACACTCACTACCACACAAGTTTTTTCCCCACAAACGGCGCTAATTATAAGGACCCGTTTTGAGTCCCTAGCCCAAAAGGTAGATGGACTTAGGCCCAAAAATCCCAAAACATTGAATTTGTAGAGAGTGGGTAGGAAAACTGGGCTAAAATGAGTTAGATGACAAATAAAGTGGACTCAAATGACAAGAACATAAAGATAGATTGATTTCAACTAAAGAAACTCGTCCTCGGCATTGTTCGAGGAGATCAATTCTTGTATATTTCTTATAAGTTTGATTACAAGTCTGTTTTCTAATTGTTACAGTATTTCTCTCTCTAGATTTCTCCCTCTATCTCCATAGAGGGTCTCTTACATTATATAGTCCCCTTTGAATGATTTTGGTCCTACACTTGTTGATCATCTAAGCCACTACTTGAGTGCTTGTCCCATCGGACACCCCTTCAGACCCTCTGTGAGTTAGGGTAGCCAAGGCAGCACTGTTCAGGGATCTTCTCCACATAAATGCGGCCAGAAAGTTAGCTGCAGAGCATTCAATGCAGTGGCAGCAACTTTTCCTAAGATATTTCTGAGCTTCCATCCCTCTTATACGTTCATAATGCACGTCCCTATCAGTAAAACTTCTTGGAAGGTCACCTTGAGAGATAGGATATACATTTGATCTGTGCTTTGTTTATCTGAGGAAATACTGCTCCTTGGACCACCTCCCTAGTCTTTCCATTTGCATCTTACTCATGGGATTCTGAGTTTAATACCTTCACTACTGTTTATCCGTCTTCGGACCGACTAATGTCCTCGGCCAAGGCTCAAGGCCCAATATACAATTTTAGGACCTTATCCCTACAGGAATATTATAATGTAACGGTAGATACTATAAAGAAATTGATAGATTTAGCAACAACAAAAAAAAAAAAAAAAAAATGATAGAATTTAGACTCAATTAAAAAAATATTTATTAAAATAATAACTTCATTTTTTTATATATTATATACATTATAGAATCATATATATATATATATATATATGCAATGACTATAAATGAATTGAATATTTATCAATTTTCTTTTGGTGTTTAAAATGGAATAGATGGAATAAAAATTAAGATTATTTGGATTTTTTAAAAAGAAATAGATTTTCATTAAGCACCAAAGAGAAACAAAGTAACTCAAACTCACGTTTACAATATTTGGATTGGGAATTTGTGAGAGGATAATAGACAATAATGGGATTGAGGATTCTATTCTATATTATTTAGATTTTTTTTTTAAAGATAAGGCAAAAATCCCTCCAATCCCCTTTTTTAGGACCAAACCCTATGAATTTTTATGAGCCCTTTAGTTCAATCTTCTAATTTTCTCTCATTTTTAGTTCAATGTGTGGTTTTTATATTGTTACCCTTAATATATAATAGTTTGGAATAGAGGTTAAGAGAATAAAATGATTATCTATTTTCATAGAATTCCTACTTATCAAACAGGTCCTTAATATAAAAATGATTCCTTAAAAAAAAATCTAAAAATGAGAACAAAGGGAAAAATAAAAAATAAAATCTTGAGATTTATCTAACATAGAAATGAAGAGGAAGTTGCTTCAAAAAAAAAAAAAAAAAAAAAAGAGGATGAAAAAAGTTTCCCTAACAAAACAAAAACCAAGAATTCTTTTTCTTATTTTTTTGGCTAAACCAAGAATTTTTTTTTTTTTTAATTTGGTCTTGTCATCAAAACACTTACAATGTAAAGGGGGCCCACAGCTGAGACCGATTTCATAGTAGTGTGATAAAAGTGGAAAGTGTTTGTTCCGAAGGAACACAAGCCGTCTGATCAAAATCAAACGACGCATAACACGCGTGTGTAGTAATGTCCTCTGGAATCTATGCGACACGCACTCCCTTGCTCTCTCTCTCTTTCTCCGTCTCTCTCCGACTCTGCTATCGCCCGGTGCTGCTTCCCAAACCCTAATTAAACCCCCCAACAAAACGCTGTCGTTTTTCACTTCCTCTTCAGGTACCACTTCTTTATTCGCTATTATTTTTTTTTTAAATTTTTTTTGAAAATTGAAAACCCTAGAAATTCATATTCTATAACATGTCTGTGTAGTATATAAATTTTAGGGTTTTGTTTTACTCTCTTTCTGTTTCTTGTTGCTCTGTATGTAATATGCTAATATATATGTGTGTATGGAATGTGTGATCACAGTTCATTTTTACATGCCAAAATTGATTTTCAATGTTTCATTGGTATTGAGTGATGAAGTTTGTTTATATTGGAAGTTATACGTGCAATTCAGAGTTTAATGGTACCTATCAGCTTTTACTTTTCAAATATGAGTGGTTGGCTTTTTGTGTTGAATTTATGGTGCTTGGAGGTGACAAAAGTGGTTTGGCAATATGTGTGTGTGCGCGTGCACTAGGAAGCATGGACACTTCATTTGGGGTGCCGTACTGGTGTTGTAGCCGCCGTGTCATGTTGTAATACCAGTACCCGTGTCCGTGTAGTGTCATATATTTTGTTCACAACCAGTCCCAAGCTTGGAAAAGGAGAGTCGTGGTGGTTTAATGGCTAGTGTAAAATTTAGTCACTCCATGGAACGGCCCTGGCTAGTCTGTCAAGGATTCATAGCCGACTCCAAAATATTGACACCAAGGCTTTGTTATTGTTGTATATGTGTGTGTGTGTATTTATGCATATGTATACTTGTCTGAGTTCATATTTATGGATAGAGCTGCTTAGGAAAATTGAGAGTTATTCTATTTTGGTTTCTTAGTTCATAATATTTATATTTGAATAATATTTCTTTGTTGGTTGAGAATGATGCAATGAATAAATATTGACATGGATTCTTTCAAGGAATTGATTATGGCAATTCTATAATAGGTTAAGGTTTGTGTGGCATAAAAATATTTGTGAATATCAGTTATTAATTGTTCCTTTTGTTTTTTTGTTTTTTTTGTTTTTTTTTTTTTTCCTCCTTATAAAGTACAATTTCTTGGCAATCAAATGGAGGTTGCTATTTTTTTTTTGGGCGCATCCTTTCAATTATTATATAGTGAATCAATTTGTATGGTTGGAGACTTGGTGCAGATTGCGTCTCCTTTGGCTTTAAAAGCATTTGGTGCATTGCTATGTAATCGGTCTGTAAATTGGGCACTCAATAACTAAGCATTGTTACGGTAGATTAGTATGGATGTTCAAGTGATAGATGTGGAAGAAGGGATGGGTCATCGGGGTGTAGCAAATGATGGAGATGCTGAACTCAACGAAGGTGAATTAAATATTGCTGAAAATTCCGCAGCGCATGATGAGGATGGGTTTGCTGAGCCTTATGTGGGTATGGAATTTGATTCTGAAGATGTTGCTAAGACTTTGTACGATGAGTATGCCAGACGTTTGGGTTTTAGTTCCAAAGTTGGTCAGTGTAGTCGTTCTAAATCTGATGGGACAATCATATCTCAGGAATTTGTTTGTGGTAGAGAGGGTCTGAAAAGAAGGCATGCTGATAGCTGTGACGCAGTGCTTAGGATAGAATTAAAGGGTCAAGAAAAATGGGTTGTAACAAAATTTGTAAAGGAGCATAGCCATTCCTTGGTGAGTCCAAGCAAGGTGCATTACCTTCGGCCTCGTAGACATTTTGCTGGTTCTGCAAAGACCATGGCTGAAACTTACCAAGGGGTGGGAATTGTTCCGAGTGGTGTTATGTATGTCTCCATGGATGGAAACCACATCCCTGTGGAGGCAAATCGTGGAGTTAGGAAAACCCCTCCTGCAGAATCAAATCGCCCAGTTAAAAACACAGCAGTAATGAATTATGTTGTTAGGCCTTGTAATCGAAAGAGGACACTTGGGAGGGATGCTCAGAATTTACTGGAATATTTCAAGAAAATGCAAGCTGAGAACCCTGGATTCTTTTATGCAATACAACTTGATGAAGACAACCGCATGGCTAATGTATTCTGGGCAGATGCAAGGTCAAGGACAGCTTACAGTCATTTTGGTGACGCAGTCACACTGGACACAATGTACAGAGTAAATCAGTATAGAGTGCCGTTTGCTCCCTTTACTGGGGTGAATCATCATGGTCAGATAATTTTGTTTGGTTGTGCATTACTCCTAGATGATTCGGAGGCTTCTTTTATTTGGTTGTTTAAAACATTTCTTACGGCAATGAATGATCACCCTCCTGTCTCTATAATCACCGATCAAGACAGAGCGATACAGACTGCTGTCTCTCAGGTGTTTCCAGAAGCCCGCCACTGTATTAGTAAGTGGCACGTCTTAAGAGAGGGCCAGGAAAAGTTGGCTCATGTATGTCATGTGCATCCTAATTTTCAGGTGGAATTGTATAATTGTATTAACTTGACTGAAACTATTGAGGAGTTTGAGTCATCTTGGAGTACAGTCCTTGATAAATATGATCTCAGGAGAAACGATTGGCTTCAATCATTATATAATGCTCGTGCTCAATGGGTCCCTGTATATTTTCGGGATTCCTTTTTTGCTGTTCTATCTCCTAATCAAGGATTTGAGGGTTCATTTTTTGATGGTTATGTGAATCAACAAACCACATTACCTATGTTCTTTAGGCAGTATGAAAGAGCTTTAGATAGCTGGTTTGAAAAAGAAATAGAATCAGATTTTGATACAATTTGTACCATGCCAGTACTAAGGACACCATCGCCAATGGAAAAACAGGCAGCAAATCTCTATACAAGGAAAATTTTTGCAAAATTTCAGGAGGAGCTAGTTGAAACATTTGTGTATACTGCAAATAGAATTGATGGTGATGGAGCTATTAGCACATTCAGGGTTGCAAAGTTTGAGGATGATCAAAAGGCATACATTGTGACATTAAACTATCCAGATATGAGAGCTAACTGTAGTTGTCAAATGTTTGAGTATTCTGGCATTCTTTGTAGACATGTTTTGACTGTCTTCACCGTGACAAATGTGCTTACGTTGCCACCCCATTACATCTTGAAACGATGGACTAGAAACGCAAAAAGTGGAGCTGGATCAGATGAACGTGGTGGTGAATTACAAGGCCAAGAGTCTCTGACATTACGTTACAACAATCTATGTCGGGAAGCCATCAAATATGCTGAAGATGGAGCTATAGCCATAGAAACTTATAATGCGGCAATGGGTGCTCTCAAAGAAGGTGGGAAGAAGGTTGCTGTTTTGAAGAAAAATGTTGCCAAAGTAGCACCTCCTAGCTCTCAGGTTAGTGGGATTGGCTATGATGACAAGAAGACCTCTACATCAGCTTCAGATATGACCCCACTGTTGTGGCCACGCCAAGATGAGATGACACGGAGATTTAATCTAAATGATACTGGTCCTCCTGCTCAATCAGTTGCTGATTTGAATTTGCCTCGCATGGCCCCTGTGTCTCTTCACCGAGATGATGGTCCTACTGAAAACACGGTATGAAGGAAAATTAATTTTTGCTATGTTTTCGCAGTTTCATATATATATTTTATTTATTATTTATTTTGGCTCACTTACAAATTCTATTGTTTCACATCCTTTTGCTTCAAGTATGAGAGCATGAGACTGATCTGGCCCTTATTTGGACCTTTTGCATAGGTTGTTCTTCCTTGTTTAAAGTCAATGACTTGGGTCATGGAGAATAAGAATTCACCACCAGGGAATAGAGTAGCTGTAATTAATCTGAAGGTATGTATTATATGAAGTGGAAGCACAAAAAAACCAGGAACTTTTATGTCATTAAAATGCTCAAGTTGGGAAGTGTTCTATCAGATATTTGATCTCCTAAGGATCACTGCTTAAATAGATGGAACTTTAAATTTTCTTAGTTTATTTAGGTTGTTTTTCTGCTATCTAATTTATTGAAATAATTGATTTTGACCAGAAGCATTGAGTTAGTTGAACAGTTTCTCTTATTCTTCCTGAACTTTATTTAACACTGTTCTGGAGGTTTATATTACATCTATGTTATTCTTAACCACTGCAGTTGCAAGATTATAGCAGAAACCCTTCCTCAGAATCGGAGGTCAAGTTTCAGCTGTCAAGGGTATCACTTGAACCAATGTTGAGGTCTATGGCCTACATCAGTGAACAGCTATCAACGCCGGCTAATAAGGTTGCTGTCATAAATTTGAAGGTATATGAATTCAAATTCTTGACCTTTGTCTAAAATCTGTTGATGAATCACTTTGCTGTATCATGATGTTGGAAGTTAATTCTTAAAGGTTCATTTCAGATAAGGTTTACACATGGAGACACCAACCCATGTGTCTATGCAAATATTAGTAATACATGCAAGTTTGAGTGCTATGCTATACCACCAATATGAAAGATTGAGTTGTGTTTAACTTATCTCTTTCTCTGGCTAGCTCAATATATGTACACATTTCTGCAATGCAAGCACCTGACCCTAAAAGGTTATTGTGGATTTTAAACTTTGAAGATAAGAGTGGTTTTTAACCTAAAACTGGGTTTCACCTCTCTCTCTCTCCTTATGACAAAATACAGACATAGGCTGGGGTTTGGGGAGGAAATGAAGGAGCTACCTTTCAGGTTGTGACATGTGCAAGTATGAAGTTCCTAAGGGGTCTGCAATGTCTATTGTCAAACACATATAGATCATGATTAGGAAAATCCTTGACAACAAATCTATGGATGGCATTACTTCTGAAATTGGGGTGCCTAGTGTTTGTTGAGGCTCAGGCATAAGCACTCCATCTGGCATCCATCTCCATCTTTGCTAATTTCAGGCATTAAGTACTTTGCATCTACACATGCTACGCTAACAAATTATGGTTCCTGTATTCATTTTTTATTGGTTAAACTAGAGGATTTCATGATTATCCTCCAACCTTGTTGTTTAGGTTGAATAGGTATCTGAGCTTCTTTTTTTCTGTCTGTGGAACAAAGGAGATAGTTTATTTCCTTAAACGAAAATTCCTTGGGCTGTGGTGCACTCCAGAGTTTCCTTCCTTCCTAAAAAAGCAGTTTCAAATTAGTTTTGAGTTTGGAAAACATTTTGGAGAGGCCCCAAGCAGGGGGCATGCTTTGTAAAGTGGATTCCGTAAATCATGTGTGCACTGCCCCTTTTCGTCTTAGATTTGAGATTGTTATTAGAAATACTTTTAAAGCTTTGAGTAGTGCCTGCCTGGTAAGTGGTTTGGTTGTGGACTGTCACTGAGATGAGTGAGTTATTTGCAGACACGCTTGTTGTATTGAGTTCCATTTGGAAAGAAGGGGTGTATTTCTAATGGAGAAAGGTGGTTCAAGATGTGGAGTTTAACAATGTTACACAAGTTGTTTTTATCTTGTATTACTTATAGGAACTAGGATGCTCTGTGTGAATGATGATTAGTTCTAGTGAAGTTCTCATATTACTTCTAGGGGTAGTATATATCTTTTTCCTTTTCCCTCCAAGAGATGATAATGATATTTTCACTAGGATGATTACTGATCCCAAAAAAAAAATCACTAGGATGATCAAAATTATGCAATGCATATGATTATTAAAACTTGCCCTGGCCTTCTCTTTTAGGGTAGGTGGGGTGTGTTCTGGCTCTTTGCATTTTTTTTCATGTGATTCAATTTCTTACTGTAGTTTGGTTTGATCTTTTATAATATTTATGATCTCCTTTCTTTTGCTGGAGAGTAGTAGAAAGAGATGTTTTAGCAGTCTTTGAAGAGTTCTATCAACACTGTAAGTTTGAGAAATCTCTTAATGCTACCTTTATAGCTTTGATTCCTAAGAAGAATGATGCCTCTAACATTCGTGATTTCAGACCTATCAGTTTGATGGGGAGTTTATATAAAATCTTGGCCAAGGTTTTGGCAAATAGATTGAAAGTGGTGTTAGATCAACTGATATCTGAATCTCAGAATAGTTTTGTGGGAGGTAAGCAGATCCTTGATTCAGTTCTCATTGCCAATGAGTGTGTTGATAGCAGAATGAAGAGTAAGATTCCAGGAGTGATTTGTGAGTTAGATATTGAGAAAGCTTATGACAATGTGAATTAGGAGGCTCTTCTGAAGATGTTGAAGAATATGGGCTTTGGGGAGAAATGGTGTAGCTGGATTCGAACCTGTATCTCTACAGTGCAGTTTTCTGTGCTGGTAAATGAGACCCCAACTGACTTCTTTGGTAGCTTTAGAGGTTTGAGACAAGGGGATCCGTTGTTTTCTTATTACTTTTAGTTATGATGGAGGTGTTCAGTAGGATGGTGAAGAGAATGGAGAGTGCAGGTTTACTTAGTGGTTTTAGGGCGGATGGTAGGAGGGGTAGAGGGGAAAGTGTTTCACATTTGTTGTTTGCGGATGATACTATTTTGTTTTGCGATGTAGAGGTGGAGCAAGTCCTACATGTTCGATTGTTGTTACTTTGTTTTCAGGCTGTGACTGGTTTGAAGGTTAATGTAGCTAAAGGTGAAATGGTTCCTATAGGGGAGGTAAATAATGTGCATGCCTTGGCAGAGATATTGGGTTGTAGGGTTGGGGCCTTGCCAATGACTTATCTTGGTATGCCGCTGGGGGCGTCCCATAAGTCCCCCTCTATTTGGAACCCTATTTTGGAAAAAATCGAACGGAAGCTAGCTGGGTGGAAGAAGTTGTATTTGTCGAAAGGAGGTAGGATGACATTGCTTAAAAGCACACTATCCATCCTTCCCACATATTTTTTATCTCTGTTCACCATCCCTACACATGTGGCAAACAAAATTGAGAAGCTGCAAAGGGATTTCCTGTGGGGAGACCCTAAGACTCATTTTTTGGGATGGGATAAGGTGTGTATGCCTATTGCTAATGGTGGCCTGGGTATTAGGAAATTGATCACCTTCAATAAAGCCTTGCTAGGAAAGTGGCTTTGGCGTTTTGGGATCGAGGAGAATAGGCTTTGGAGGAGGGTGGTAGCTTTGAAATTTGGGGAAGAAGGGGGGGGGGGGGGGGGGGGGTGAACCTCTAAGTTGGGAAGGGGTGCTCATGGTTGTGGTTTGTGGAGAAGTATCCGGAAGGGCTGGGGAGTTTTCAACAAAAATGTCCAGTATAAGGTTGGGGTGGGGGATAGTGAAATTTTGGACAGATAGGTGGTGTGGAGATCTTTCTCTCCAATTGGCTTTTCCAGTCTTGTACAATTTTGCTTCAAACAGAGAGGTGTCCGTAGAATCATCTTTGATTTGTCAAGGAGCAGGGGGTGGGAGAACTTGGGATGTTCGTTTCATTCGAGGTCCTAATGACTGGGAGTCAGATGTGGTGGATGATTTTTTTCGATTCTTGGCAGCCAATTTACCTTTAGGTACTGATGGTGATCGTTTGAGATGGAAGTTGACAAAAAACGGGGATTTTACTATCCGCTCATATTATCATAAGTTATATTGTTCTTCTTTTGTTGTTTTTCCATGGAAAGGTATTTGGAAGGTGAAGGCACCCCGACGTGTCTCTTTCTTTGTTTGGACAGCCGCATGAGATAGGATCCTCACGGGCGATAACTTGCGGCTTAGAGGCTTTGATTTCGTTGACTGGTGCATTATGTGTCGTTGTTGTGGTGAGACAGTGGATCATTTGCTGTTACATTGTGGAAAGGCTTATCGGATGTGGTGTTTTGTCTTTAGGATTTTTGGGATTTCATGGGTCCCCTCATGTAGGGTGTCAGATTTTCTATTTAGTTGGTAGAATTGGTTGGGGAAGCATTCATCTTACATTTGGAACTTAGTTCCGTTGTGTTTGATGTGGTGTATTTGGAGGGAACGCAATCGGCGGACGTTTGAGGATTTGGATAGATCTGAGGACCAAATGCGTGCTCTCTTTTCTGGTTCCCTGTTTTTTTGGGCTAAGGCTTGGGGACTCACATCTAGTGACTCTCTTCCTCTATTCCTTAGCTCTCTTTCTTTGTAATTATTGTCTTTTTATGTTTTTTGCTTTTCCATCTTTTTTGTACTTTTGTTATGCTGGTGCTAATTTGCATCTAGCAGTTTTTTGAATATATTTTTTCTTACCTATCAAAAAAAAATTTATGATCTCCTTTCTCTTTCATTGTGAAGAGTATAACCTTATCCTTTATATTTTCTCTTCTTTCTTTATCATGATTTAAGAGAATTTATATGGGGGGAAAAAATCATGTGAAAAAAAGTTGGGCAATCCTCTAATTCATTGATTTCTGATTTTATTTTATATTCTGTAATTTTAGAAGACCATTTTAAGACCAGTGATACTCTATGATACGGAATGTTGGGATGTTAAGAAGTAATGTTGTGTAAATTAAGCATAGTTGAAATGAGATATTAAGATGGATGAATAAGAATACTAGAAAAGATACTCTCTCTCTCTCTCTCTCTCTCTCTCTCTCTCTTGCACAAGCGCAGGCACTAAATTAAGTGATACACAACTGTTTCTATGTCCTTCCTCTTCCTCCCTCCCTACACCAGCCCCACCTTCCTACCCCCACAAGCACACAGAAATATAAAATGAAATAATAATGTAAAGAACTTTTTGTGTATCATCCATATTTGTTCAGTTATGATTGGAGTGGCAATCCATTAGCCTACAATAGTTTTGTTGCTTGATTTTGTTACATAGTTGTACTTGTTAAGTCACTCAAAGTGATGTATATGTTTTCTTCTTCCTGTCATTCCAGCTTCAAGATACTGAGACAACATCAGGAGAGTCGGAGGTTAAATTTCAGGTGTCCAGGGATACATTAGGTGCCATGCTGAGATCAATGGCTTATATACGTGAGCAGCTTTCAATTGCGGTAAGCATTCTCTATGTACCCTTGTGATGAAATATATTCCTTTTGGTGCATGGGTTACAAAGTTTTTGTTTCAATGGAAAGCATGGGATACCTTCTATTTCAAGTTCATACTTTTCTTTGATGCCTTTAACAAATAATTGAAATTTATGATCATCACATTAGTGAATGAAACCATATGAAATGTAGAAAGACTAATAGTGTTTGAATGGATAGCAAAGCACTAAAATAATATATCAATAAAGTTGAACATATAGTAACGATTCAGACATGTGTTACAAGGACTTGATTTCAATTACATATACTTGCAGCATATTCAACAAAATTTTCTTGATTTATGTAATTTTTGTGCTTGATTTGTTGACCCCTGTACACTTCCAGTGTACTAGGGTGTCCCTTTTTTGATATCAATAAATCTTGTTACTTATCAAAAAAGAAATATGTTATTGTTAAAAATGATCCTTTATTAAAAATATATGTTATTGTTAAAAATGATCCTTTATTTGCACTGTTTTATTTATTTATTTTTGAAGTTGATTTATTTGTAGTAAATAAATAATAAAAATTTGATTGCTACTAATAAATTATGCCCTAAAGTATACCTAAACTAATTATTAATTAATAATCAAATAATTAATTTCCGTGTTCTTGTTTTTCAAGAATTATCGTGTCTCGTGCTCATGTCCGTCCATGCTACCATCCTGAATTGTTCCTAGTATAATAGTATTTAGATTCAGTTTAAGGTTTTGAGGCATTTATATTTGGAGAAGCAGTTGCAAGCTAAATGATTCTAATATTTTATGATTTTAGAAAATTAGTTGAAATGTAACTCTGTATTCATTTCAAGGTCCATAGCCAACCATAAGTATTGGCTTGTTTTATGTGTTTCAGGGGCCAAAGAAGCTACACTATTGAGTATATTTTTGTGAAAACTGAAACTTTCATTTTATAAATGAACATCATGTAGAGTTTGTAGATCGAATCTATTTTGAGCCTGTTGGGGTCAATTTGTAAATTTCATGTAGCAGTGGTTTGGAGAGGGAAACTTCCTGGCTGAGAAGGATACTTTTTGTCAGGTTTGGTCAAACTTTTAACTTATATGAAAGAAAAAGATCAGAAGACTCACCAAGTTATAACTTATATATTTATATGAATGCTTGCAGTAGCAAGGGCAAATTTGGTGCATTTTAAATCCCTGGGAGGGCTAGGTATCAGAATTTGTAGCATACTATGGATTTTCAAGGGTGCAGCAGTATGTAAATAGGGTTGGGGAAAAAAAAAGTTGTGTTGCCATTCTTTTTTGTAGAATTTGCAACATTTGGAGATTAATGGCCTATTGGATTTAACTTTTTATCTGATCCCCCAAATTTAGTGAGAAAAGGGAGAGGGTAAGGAGGAGATGGGGATCATGTGATGAATGACGAACTATGATCTTATTTTCAGTTGCTTGTTGGTGTAAACCATGCCTCCCTGTTGTTGACATAGGTGTGAAGTATGACTAATCAAAAAGACATAGGTGTAAAGTATGAACTTTTATGAGCAAAATTTATGAATGCTTATTTTTGGCTGAAGTGGAATTATTCTGCCTATTATTCATGAATGCTTATCTTTCTCTCTAATGGCAAAGGAAGTGGAATTATTCTGCCTATTTTTGGCTGAAGTGAGGTGCATAGATAACTTCATATTTCACCTTATGAAATAGGAATTACAGAAGTGAAGTTTTGAGAGTTAATTCTGTTTATCAGTAAGTTTCTGATATTCTTGATTATTGCAGTTATTTACGTGGTTCCATGTAAGGAGACAAAGAATTCCCATTGAGAACTGAATAGGAGATGAAATTGAAGTTTTGAGAGAGAACTTCTTATTGGTAAGATTTTGAGAAATGTTGGTCATTGCAGTATTTATGTGGTTGCGGATGAACCTGTAAGAATTAGACATTTGATAGGTTAGTCATTGTTTTTTACATGTGGCCTATTATTTTGCATCTCGAGTGTTGCTAGAGTGTTGCTATAAGCTTAAATTGTGGTTTAATGGCAGGTAATCAGAAACAGTTTCATTTCATACAATAATTGTGGTGGGATTCATCGGTCTATCATTTTTCTTTTGATAGATCATCTGTGTATCATTGGGATGACAGTCACTAGTGGTGCTAATAGAAGTGTCAAGTATTTACGATGGCTCACGCACGCTCTGAAATGAGAGCGTTTTATGTCATGCAACAGCTGCTATGGCTTCGGGCTTGTGCGATATAGGAATAGGATATATAATCATTCTATTCAAAGCTACGATGATTTGAGTCCATTTAAGCCACGTCCACATTTTTATTAATTCATAATTAAACTACTATATTTTTTTTCCCTTTTTCTTTTATTTTGTTTGCCCCGTTGCAGTTACTTTCCTCTTAACACACACACACACACACTCTCTATTTCTCTCCAATTTTTACTTCCATTCAACTCCCAATCAATCAAAAGACATCATAGTTAGGGCAACTTGGAAAAACTCTCGTAGCGGTGAACAGAGATGAGTATTAGTGGGCTTCTGGTGGTGCAGTGAACGAAGATATTAGTGGGCTTCTGGTGGTGATGCGGCTCACACAAAGATGCGGTAATTGACGGCAATAAACAGGAACTAGGAAGGAGGGTTCAATGGTGAAGTATGGGATAGCCATCTGTGCTTCACGTTTTAAAATCCCTTGGCTTTCATTGCCCATATATAGGGTGACAATTTTTAACCAAACCCGTTAAGCCACTCATAACCCACCTAAATCAGGTAAGTTTTGACTCAACTCAATTAAAGATTTGGGTTAAATGGGTAAGGACTCAAATGGTTAACCAATTAAATGAGTATTAATGGGAAAACCCGTTGGGTATCCAATGGGTACCAAGTTTTTTCCCCCCCAAATTTCAACTATTCTAACACCAAAACCCTTAATTCTTAAGTCCTTGACCCCTCTTTTCACGTTATTTATTTTCTTGAATTTTCTCTCTTTTTCTCACAATTTTAAATTGTAAATCCTTTTAACCCTCTCTCACGCTGAGGCCTCC
Organism: Notholithocarpus densiflorus; assembly: GCA_030021035.2. Classification (NCBI taxonomy): domain Eukaryota; kingdom Viridiplantae; phylum Streptophyta; class Magnoliopsida; order Fagales; family Fagaceae; genus Notholithocarpus; species Notholithocarpus densiflorus. The sequence continues at coordinate 1,819,218 of JARYZH020000075.1, forward strand.
ATAGCCAAAGATTTGAGCTCCTCTCATTAGTTGCCGCCACTTGCCACTATCGTGATGATTTTTAAACTCTTGAAGCTCTCTTCTCTATCTCATTTTCTCTCTCCTCACAACTCCATGGCTGAAATAAGGAAGAAGCTTCTTCTCTGCTGCCACTAGTCACTGTTGTTAGCCGCTGCCGCTGGTGGAGCTACTCCCTCTTTGGTTCGATTAGACCCAAACAAACACCCTCTCTCTCTCACATTGAAAAACTTGTTTGAATCGATTTTCAAATTTCGCCGAGATCGATTGAGTTTGGGCTTTAGATGAAAAATTTCCTTTATGTTTTGTTGAAGCCTTGTTTGGTTGTTGAGAAAGCTTAGGCTTATGAAAAGAAAATAGAAGAACTGGTATGGGGAAACTAAAGAGAGATAGTAGGAAATTTCAAGTCTTTGAATTTTTTTTTGTTTTTGTTTTTGAGAACACTGTCTTTGATTTTAATAGGTTAAATGGATGGGTTTAGTATTAAATGGGTTGAGTGGATAATGAGTATTTAGTATATATCTAAATGGGTAAATAGATAATTATGTACCCGTCTCATTTATGACCCAATCTAAAACCCAACACAACCTGCCCAATTGTCACTCCTACGAGTTGAGAGAGAGGAAGAGAGAGGGGGGGGGGGGGGTAAATCAAGCGTGAATATGCTATTTTATTTAGGGCATTCTTGTCATTTATGTTTGATATTTTTAGGTATGGGCACAAATTTTGAATTTAACAAAAATATTAAAGGGAGGAGTAATTTGCCAATTACCATTCAATGATAGGGAAATATTGTTCAGTTGTATAATTTAGAGGAAAAATGCAATTAACCCTTTTTGATGATTGAAGAATTTATTCTTGATATTATTAGTAATAGTTTTCTGAATAGCAGTAAGTGCATTTCATATATCTATGTAATGTGAGAAGTCCTAATTTTATACTAGGATCCTTTGTAGCCTTATTGTCTCTTTTTTTTTTTTTTTTTTCCTACTTAATTATGGACTTGCATTTACAATCATGTTTAATAACAAAGTCATATGCAAATTGGAATGAAGAAAAAAAAGAAAAAAGAAAAAAGAAAAAAGAAAATCCATTCCTTAAGTAACAGTGAAAATTGTCACTACATGTCAATATATCGAGGAAAAAAAAAAAAATCGTTGTTAAATCTTATACCTATTGCAGTGGCTAACTGGCTATTATTGCTAAAAGAACCATAATAGTGTGAGAAAAATCTCTATTACAAGAGATGCATCTCTTATGTATTAGTAATATGCAGAATCTCTATTATATTGTGTGTGAAGCCCACGGGTGGATAGAGTTCACACAATGTGAAAAAATATTACATATAACTGATGCATAAAGAAACTTTTTTCTCACTATAGGTGATGAACAAATTTATTTTTGATTTCGTGAAGAAAACACCTTTTGCGAGCCTATATATATATATATATATATATATATATTTTTTTTTTTTCTTGCTTGCTTTCTTTTACGAGGAGATTCATGGTTCAAATTCTCCATTCCCTTGTTATTGTAACAATTGAATGATTAAAAAAAAAAAAAAAATTCATCTTCTTTTAGTTCACTCTCTTACTGGGGAGCATCATACTCAAATAGATAACACCAAGATAATCAAGGTCTTATGTGGGTTACTTAATTAAACATAACTGGTCCATGGTCCTGTTGCCATCTAAGTTTAAAAACATAGTAGTATAAAAAGCATTACCTAAAGTACAGATTTTATAATGGAAGCTGAATCAGTTTACACTTCAATTTTTGTAATACCCTTATCCCGAGCAATTGAAAGCACTAACATCTAACAACTTTCATGGTTCCGTTCCCTTAAAGTTTAAAAACATAGTACATTGCATTATGGACCGATTTTACAATGGATGCTGAATCGGAGTCCACTTTAATTTTTGTAACACCTTTGCTCCAAGCATTTGAATGGAATTTGAAAGCACTACTACTATCTAACAAGTAATAGCATCCTGTGCAAATTAGGACCTGTTTGGCCAAAAAATTTTTAGGTTATGTTTGGTAATAGTTTTTGTTTTCTATTTTCAAAAACTTGTTTTTAGAAATATAAAGAAAAAACAATTTTCTTGTATTTTTGAAATCAAAAACATGTTTTGAAATTAAAAAAAATAGTTTTTTGAAGAAAAAAAAATAGAAAATACTAAAATATGTTGTTATTAGGATTTGAACTTTAATGTTAACTCATTAAATGAGATAGATTTATTAAATTAAACGCATATTTTCATTGACTTTTGAAAATTAGAAACTGAAAACAACCTTTTGCATATTTTCAGTTTCCTTCACAAATTGAGTTTTAAGAACAGTTTTTGTTTTCTGTCCATTTTGAGTTGCTAAACAAGTTTTTTAGTTTCAAAAATAGAAAATTGTTTTTGAAAACAGAAAATAAGGAGAAAAAATAGTTACCAAACATACTTTTAGCTTTTTGTTTGTTGTCTCAGTTTATTTTGTTTTTAAAAATTTTTTTTTCCCTCAAAATTTTAAAGTCAGCTTTCAATTTTTTGTCACATATTTAATATAAAAGGTACCAAAAACTATATCTTAACACTATGCAAATAAGCTATCGAAAAACTTTACACCAAGTAAAATCTGAAGCATCAATGTAGCTTCTCTTAAACTTTTGTTTGAAGCAATTGGAAGTTCATAAATATAGCTCATAACTCTCTTTTATTGTATGATGACATAAAATCGGAGCCATAAGAGAAGCCTATTTGCTAGGACTGTGTTAGTGTGTGAGTCAAACTGGCCAGGTTGAGGGGAAAATTTTTAACCAATTCGTCATTGGTGGGTTGGAAAAATTCCAAATTGCCACCAACCTGTCAAGTTAAAAAAATGGTAGATTAGTTGAAAATTTGGTAGGTTTTAACGGTTTAGTTTTAGTTATGTGTTATATATTGAAAATAAAATTTATTTTACCATTTACAGATAAATTTACGTTGTATTTTCTCTTAAACCTATAAATTATTGAAAGAAATCACATGAAGTGATCAACTTTCCCATAGATTAAAGTATACACATTTTAAGCTATGAGTATTTTCTATTTTTTTTTCTCAAAAAAAGAAAAAGAAAAGTTATGAGTACCATATTCATGTCACTATATATGCTTACAAATATGTTGGGAATGTATTATTCATTTTCATGTTAACATATGTAAATCACGGGGTTAACAAAAATAAAAATAAAAACAAAAACTTATATATATATTTATATATATATATACACACACACATATATATAGGTGGGTTGGATCAAGTCTTGGTGATTTTAAAAAAACTCAACCTATCACCTAATCTGACCCACCATTTTAGTAGTTGAACTAGCACAACTCACTTGAAAATCAATGTCACATTTGGATGGTGTGGAGCGGTAACTGGAGAGGAGTAGATAGTTTGGATGGATTAAGGGGGTTATTGCATAGGCCGGTGCGGAGCGGTAACTGGAGAGGATTAGATAGTTTGGATGGATTAAGGGGGTTATTGCATAGGCCTACTATTTAGTATTTACCATTCTTAACAATTACACTCAAGGATAGGTCCTTTAAAATTTTAAATAATATGATATTAAATGCAATTTCAAGTTTATTAAATTCATTCCAAACAATAAAATGGATCAAACTGTAACGGAAAGCCTCAAAAACCTAGTGCAGCTTGGCCTCAATTACTTCTTCTTTTTTTCCTCTTTTGTTTTGAATTTTATATATATATATATATATATATATATATATATTTATATATTTCTTTTCGCTAAAGAATGACAAACTAGGAGAGAAAAGGGCGTGAGAGAGATTCAAACAAGCCAATGATCTTGGCTTCATGTTGTTGGGTTAGTTTGAAAGGCAATATTCTTACACACTAGACTTTCACATAAGAAGTGGGCCCCATGGTAGATACCACGTGTAGGGTCTAAGCGGAGCACTGCTTTGAGATTTTACCTTAATTTTTTCCAATTTTGGATCAGCAATTACAATCTCTGTTAAACTCTGTATATAAAGTGATCTAAAGTAAGGGAAATTATTGTGTAGTTCCGGACTACAAGGTCAGCATGCTGACCTTGTACTCCCAGCCAATAAAAGCACGCCAGCACATAATAAGTTGCTTACCTCAGCGGGATTGCTAGTGCATCATAAAAAATGATGCTCTCCTAACGTCTGCTAACGCTGTAAGTCTGTGCACATTGAAATTTCAAATTTAATTTATTTAAACAAATTCAGACAACCTGTTCCTTCATCTCTTCACTTCACCCACAAGTTCAAACGCCCACAAAGTAAAGAAGCTCCATGCCTCCATCTCCTCACCCACGAGTTCCTCTATAGCCTATAATAGACTGTCTATCCCTCTCTCATGAACGGCATCTCAAGCACCATTGGTGAGTGCAATTTTTTTTTTTTTTTTAATTTGTAGAAATTTCATATATACATTACAAGAAAATCATTATTAATGATTTGAATTGCATATCTTTGTGATTGAATATACTGTTTGGGGTTTAGGTTGTAATGTGATTTGGATTTGCAATTTTTTCCCTATTGGGTCTTGCGGTTACTGTTTTGTTTTGATATGTACTTGTACATGTAATGTGAGTTGTTTCTTAGGCACAATGAGCTAGCTCTTGGTCATTTGATACCACAATTTAGATAGATCTCATTACCCGCACCCTTGTTGTACAGACCTTGTCCAACTTTCTGAGACAGACCAATAAACACATACATAGGTTGGATCGTAAAATTTTTAGTTTCTTTGAGTGAAGTATTTGCTGGTTTTCACAACTTGGGCTCATTCTTTTTGTACTCCAATTGTTTGATAAAATGCTCCAATGAAATTTTTTTGTTTTTCATTTTATAGAATTTGGGTATAGATCTTTCATAAAACTTGTTTATTTCCATGAGAAAACATGCATTTGTTTAATCATCAAGGCTCATTCTTGGATATGTTATTGTTATCATGTAATCTCTTGAGTCATAAACATGTAACTTTGATTCATAAGTCATTTTAGTTTCTAGATCTAAGGTGCAATTTTACGAGCACTGATCAAGATTAGTGCTATGATCATGCTTTTTGTTTCTCCATTAGATGATACAGCATCTTGCAACATAGTTCGAGTAGAAAGATGCGTGGTGAGGACAACATATGGTACTTAGATTGATTTTGTGTTTTTCTTTTAGGCTTATTTTGATGTTAAAGAGGTGGTAAATATATGATTGGTGGCTTGTTATTATAGTATTTCAAAGTGTTCTTTATATATTTATGGATGTGGTCTTTTCGCCCATCCACAATTATTGCCACTTGGATGTGAGGGCCATTTAGTTAACCTCTCTTATGTTGCTTGGCATTTGATTTTGCAACAGCTAGAAGCTTCAATGGATTTTAGAGCTTCAATGGATTTTAGAGCTATGATACCAAAAAAACTTGCATAACGAAGAGATATCATACCAAGAAATGGTGGGGTATGTTGTATAACATGAGCCATAAGAGCTGGAAGTACTGAATTTTTTGTCTGTCGTTGTAATCAAGCTAAGAGCCATTGGAGCTTACAAACAAAAAATTGCAGATCTTGTAGTCAAAGTGTATTTCAATAAGACTTTTGTTACTATGGCCCTATAATCAAAGTGTACATTTAAATAAATTTTGTTCATTTTCGGATCAAATTCCTTTCTTGTCTCCTTTTCTTTTAGATCAAATTTTGATTGTAATGAAAACATCAAAATTGTTCAACTTTGCAAAGGTGTAATCTTTTTTTTTTTTTTTTTTTTTTTGGAATGAATACAATAGAAGTTATTGATTGACAAATATAATCTAGTATTGATTGACAAATGTAATCAAGTATATGTTGTAAAAGGAAATATGGAGCATTCTACATCTAGATTTCTACACTATCCCTACTGTGAGGGTTACATCTTTGCTAACACATAAGCACTTGTATTGCCTTTCTTGGGTACAAGTTCAAACTCAACACTACAACATAACTTTGCCCTATCTTTGACATCCTGTAATAGATGACCAACTAGAGGTATTGAATTTGGTTGAGTAGATTTGAATACACAGGTAGCCAAGTACGTTCGATGTTAAAATCCTATAAGTCAAGTTCTTGATAGCATGAGAGCACGTCCCAAACCCTTGAATAGCTCAGTTATAGCTGGTTCACTCTATTGCTACACACCAAAAGAGTGGAAATAAGCAAAGCACAAAATAACAAACTTGAGCAAGCCAAAATACACAAGAATCAATCCTTGAGAGGACTAAGAATCAATGATGGTAGTTGCATGGGAAAAAAAAAAAAAACTATCTTAGATAAGAGAGGAAACAAGCATTGTTACCCTTAAGAAAAACAAGACAAAGAGAGAAGCACATTGATTATTAGAGTATTCAATTATTAAAAATTAATGTAATGCAACAGTCATTTGATTACTTCTTGCTATAAGGAAAAAACTAAGAAACAGGTGGAAAATCTTCTTGCTTTAAGGAAGAGGTTGAATAAAATTAAACTCATACACCTAGCAAACAACCTAATCCTATCTTCTACACTGCAGAAAGTCTAGGAAATAAGCTATTAATAATTTCTATCTCTAACTAATGAATCCATCTCATTCAAAGCCAATAATGACAGCTCCTTCATGTTCAACTTGCTGATCATCATCCTTAGCCTATTGCTCATCCTCATCTTTAGCAAGCCGAGACTTCCACAACTCCAAGCAAGTGTCTTCCAAAATGCAAACGTCTTCCAAGTTTTTTACTAGCACCATTGCAATTTCGGGTTCAAAGTAGAGAACAACTGTAATAATAAGTCTTGCTTGTCTTCAACTATAATAAAAAATACTTTATGAACTCTTTTACTTAGTTCACTGTGGCCATTTCCCATGTCTTACTTTTGTAACTTTTCTATGTGGTTGACAACCTAATTTAAAGAAAAATAAATAAATAAAATGTATAAAGTAAGTAATCCTTGAGAACAAGAAATAAATGACACTATTGATAAAACAAGTATGCCACAAGAATTTCCAAATTCACCTCTTGGCTATATGTGTAATCTGGTTGCTTCGAATTATAAATCAATGATATCATTTGGGAAGCAGATGAATTCTATAAGGAATAAAATATAAGAACGCATTATATCAAAACAAAGCCTTGTACATATAGTTTCACATAGTATCGAATGAATGAATTGTGTTAATTTACCTGACTAAGTTGGGCTACAACATCGGTACCTTGCAACATAGATGTAAATGGTACATTTACATAGCTCATGTCCTAAATAGAAAATAGCTCGTAATTAGGTATCAAGTATAGCAATCAGATTATGACCATACATTATATATATATATATATATATACTTAATACCTGAGAATGCATTGTCCAAGGCGAGTAAGATTGACCATATAAGTTAGCACTTGTAAAGTCTGTATAAGAGTAGGAATTAGGTGGTTGACAGACTGGTGTATTAGAAACAAAATACTAAGAAAATTATAATACAATAATTATATCATGTTTATAATTTTTTTTTTTTTATCGATATGCACCATATTTACAATTTTGTATGTCTTCTTAAACGCCTATGGTACACTTGATCACAAAACTCTTATGTTTAGGCACAACAATATAACAACAAAGTTTTAATACCAAAATTTTTAATATTTATTTATTGAGATTAACTATGATAACAACAACAGTAACAACAAAATTTTATTCTTAAATTTTTTTGAGTCGATCATGGATACTCATTGAAAAAAAAAAATTATAATAATAAAAATTAACAATAAATATTGGAAAGAGCAAAAAAAAAAAAAAAAAAAAAAATACAGCAATACAATTTTATATAATTTTATTTGAGAGCAAATATATCACAAGAAATAATTAAACATTATTTCAAAACATAAATTAAATTAAAACAAGACAAAACAAAATTTACCTTTTATCACTTTCCAAGTCCATTATTTCAACCATGCTTTTACTTGAAGCCAAAAAAAAACTTGTTTGTTCTTTTGTCCGCCGCTTGTCTACTGCCAAAGAACCTGGGTTTGCTGTCAATATTCTTTATGGCTTTTAAGTTGAGAACCCTATAGCCTATATTACTATTATCACTTATTTTATTGACGTGGGCCCAAACCTTTTAACTGTGCTTTATGAGGCTTGCTGAAAATTTTGAATTTGGCTTCACGGTAACAGTCTAACAGACGTTAGGAGAGCATCAATTTTTATGATGCACTGGCAGTCCCGCTGAAGGAAGCAACTTGTTATGTGCTGGCGTGCTTTTATTGGCTGGGAATACAAGGTCAGCATGCTGATCTTGTAGTCTGAGACTACACAATAATTTTCCCTAAAGTAAAATATATACCAACTTATGTAAGATATCTTGGTGTATTCTCCTAAACTTTACCCGTATTCATTTGTAATCGAATTCAAAGCCTAGATATGTATCATAGAGAAAGTGACATCCTCAATATCCTATAAACAAAGACAATAAGTTATAATAAAAAGATAATATGGAAAAGGTACCAAATCAAGTTGCAAACCATAAAACCCACTTGGTAATATTCTAAAAACTTTGATACGAATTCGGTTCACTATAAAAGCAATTCAAGGATTAGTTTCATTACCACATAGTTTTATAAGTTGTCCAACATTTGGTTTTGGTGGCTGCTTAAGTAATGGCTGACAGTTCGATTGCCAGGCTCGAGGCACAGGTGGAGATAAAGGCAGAAGTAGAAAAGTACTATGGCTTCTTTAGGAACAATATGCATCGTTTGGTTCAAATGTTCCCCAAAAACATTAAGAGCTTTCAAATACAAGAAGGAGATGAGGTCAGGGCTGGCTGTCTGACCCATTGGAAATATGACCTCGGTAAATTACAATTATTTATACCTTTCTATTAATTATTTTTAATTGAAATTTGGCTAGATATGGCAATATACAGTAGTGTCAACAATCAAGTCTAGTCTCAAATTTTTGGGGTTTTGCTATAACTTAACATATTAGTGAGAGTAAATCACACACTTTGGCGTCACAACTTTGTCATAACTTTGATATGGTAGGTTGGGGTGGTGGAGAATAAAGTGGTGGATCTATATGAAAGTGACAGGCAGCAAGTCATAGTCTACCACATATGATAGTTGTGGAAAATGATGCGGTAAAAGGTGTGATCCTAAAATTACTCGTTCTTTTTTAGCTATTCTATATTAAATCTAAAGTCATATTTTCAGTTATTTTCTTAATTTAGCTGTCATGTTTTTACTATTTTTCTACAAATTTCTACTAATGTTATTTTGGGTCTTTCATTACCTATTTTTCATTGCCTCAACTTGAATAGGCACACTCTTTCTTATTGGTGCATTAACCATTCTCCTTTGAACATAACCAAACTATCTTAAGTAGCTTTTCATTATCTTTTCATTAATAGGAGCCATTCTAATTATGATCTCATCTTTAAGCGATTTTTCTAATTTTGAATCTTATATTTTTGTGTACTTACATTTATTCATCTTAATATTTTTATTTCAATTAAACTCATTTTATAAGTATGTTGCTTCTTAATAGCCTAACATTCTGTACCATAAAGCATAACTGGTATTATGTTTTATAAAATTTCTCTTTAAGTTAATAGGTAATCTACTATCACATAATATTCTTGTTGTACTTCTCTACTTCATCTTCTTTGCTCTTATCCTATAATTTATATTTTCTTCACTCTTTCGCTCCTTATTTGTCATTAATCTAAGATATTGAAAGCAGTTAGATGGGGATTATAAATTTATACATAGTAAAAAGGGGAACGCTCCATCTGTTATGTTGCTAAGAATTTGGGACTAATACATGAAGGGAAATATTTTATTTTGATCCCTTCATAATTAATTATGGAACTTTCTAGTATAGGAAGTGAAGGGATGAGGTGAATCTGTTCAATACTTCAGGAGATTTACTTATCCCCTCACATGATTAATGCATCCTGCAAAGTTCCTATATATTCTAGACACCACAAGTCGAAAGAATCAATTTTATCTAAGTGAAAAGGAAATTACTAAAGGATTATGGAATAAATTCTCCACTTTTGATACTTTGGTTTTATCACGAGGAGTCGAGGACTATAAAATGGTAGTGTGATGGTTGTTGAAGTTCATTCCACTTCATAAAAAATTGCGTTAAAAGAAAAAGCAACATAGAAATTGTACTAGCATGTAGACACAAAAGAATTTTAGGCTCTCACCATCCTCTCTCTACTAAATGATTGTAAAATTTATTTATGAATAAGTCTTATGTGAAATGCATAGATTTTTTTTTTCATCGCTTTTCTCTGTACTGTTACTGTCTAGAATAATGAATTGAAGATAGACAAATGCTTCAAATTGGAAAGATTTCCTAAATTTGAATGATTTGACAATATTAAAAACCTTAGAACCTAATATGAAATAAGCTATAAACCCTAGACTTTTTAAGTTATTTCCCAAAGAAATAAGTATTTCCTCACCCAACTTTCTGTGTCTGTATCTGCTATTAATTAAGTCTTTTTTTTTTTTTTTTTGGTGGGGAATTTGTGTCAGGGACTCCCATGACAGCGAAAATAAAAATCGAAGACATTGACGATGGAGATATGTCAATCACTTTTAATGTCATTCAAGGGGATGTGTTGAGGATTTACAAGAGTTTTAAGGCAAAAATTCAGGTTCTCAAAGTGCACCAGGGTGCTGGCTCTGTGGAGTGGACTTTGGAATTTGAGAAGGCTAATGTTAATGCCCCTGATCCAGAAGAATATGTGGACTTTGCAGTTAAGATGTCCAAAGGACTGGATGCTTTCCTTTGCAAAAACTGATATTAGTCCTTGCATGTAATAATTTCAGCATATGCTGATCCTAGCTACTATTTACGACTTTGCATGATTAAGTACTAGCAGAAATTGCAATGTGATGAAGCATAAGTTCGTCAGTCAGAGTGGGCAGATGGAATGAATCCCCAACTTGCGTAAATGTACCTCCAAAGATGGTCACCGGTGTGGTGCCTGCCACAACGTCTCCGATGCCAAAGTCAGTATAAGGGAACCCTTTGTAAGTTCAAACAGAATTGTAGAATAACAGTAAAATTATCTGAGTATTTCCTTGTACCTTGTGTTGATGTTGTGAGGGCCTTATATATGTTTTTACAGCTCCTAGCCGTTGGGGTAGTTATGGTGGCTTTGATGTCCCTCTTGGTAACGTTTTATGCATTGAAATGTGGCTTCAATGTGCTTCAACGGTTCATACAGCTGGCTTTGTAACCGCTCCGGGTATAATTGGCCGCATTGAATGGCCTGGTTGCATTCGTCAATGACGTGGGTGTTTGTTTAGCTCCTCTGAGGATGTCTATGTCTGTACCGCTGAGATCGTCTCTGGGAGATGAATTCGTCAGTCCCGTCACAATGAATGTTGTATCTTATTATCTGATGAAGCATCTAGCTATCTATATATTGTACATCAAAATGAAAAGAGATAGCTATTGTCCATTTATGCTTAATGTATGAGTTCTTTTAGATTGCTTTTGTTTCATTATCTGTCCCTTTACGGCTATACAATTGTTGGAGTTTGGTCTTTATGGTTAATAGGCAGGACAAACACTAGACATGCATTGACATTCAAAAGACAGTATTGATAGGGAAGTGTTTATACCCATAAGGATAATAACGTGACACATATTATAAATTTTATTATATAAATCTTACAAATTGATGTGTTAACTTTTAAACATGAAACAAAAAAAAAAAAAAAATTGTATATTATATTATTGACATGGCACTAATCATATTCAATGTCACATCCCTTTGTTTTGTAATAAAATAAAATTTTTTTTTTTTGTTATTTAATGATTTTTTTTTCTTTAGTTAGTCTATTCTAAAATCTTTAGAAGTAATGGCTATTTCTTAAGAAATTTTTTTGGCAACAAATTAGTTTTGATGTTAACTACTACAACTCCATTTAATATCTTCTTATTATATGTGAATTTTGACAAATCTACCATTAGATTACATTTTCTTCTTATATTTTTCATGCTTGCAAAATTTTTGAAGATCAATAGTCATGTTATTAATCAAGTATTTGAATTTTAATTTTTTGCAAGTCTAAAATTATGCCTTAAAAATATGTTTATAGATTGAATAATAAATAACATCCGATTAGCATAAAATTTGACATGCGTGTAAAGAATATAAAGAACATGTAATCCAACTATTATATTTCAAAACACATAGTTATGTTAATTTTTTTAAGTGAGAGTTGTAGCCAACTTTGTCCATTTCTTAAACCAAGCCAGAAAGACCTACAACAAAACTTAAAAGGACTTGATTTCAATTACATATACTTGCAGCATATTCAACAAAATATTAACATAATCAAAGATTTAAAATAAATATGTGAAGTAAATGAAGCAAAGGAGATTTAATTTCAAATACAAAGTGAAACTTGGAATTATTTTTTGATGAGTATGAAAGACTTGGAATTATTTATGCATTCTTATAACTACAAGAATATAATGTACTTAGACCAGGATCTATTCTGTTTCAAACATTTTTTATTCAGCTTAAATGAACCCCCCTTGAATATATAAAAACATTTTGGTTATTGTTGTTAAATTACCACTTGTCTTTGGTATAAATAATATATATCACAGTTCAATGGATTTTCAGTTACTAATTTGATAGGAAATACCGATGCAGAATTACTGATATGGGATATGTATACAATATGGTATGGACATGACGATATGTCAACACCTAAAAATATAGGCTAATGCAGGATGGATACTTTTATTGATTAATATGTGAAAAAAGAATATTTAAGTATATTTTAAGGGGTCAGACTTTGGTGCAATGATAAGTGCCTTTTGCCAAAGCGATTTTTTGTAGTTCGAGTTTGGGAATCAACCTCTTCTAAGTTGGGGATAAGACTGCCTATCAACCACCTTTCCCCGACCTACACAAGTTGAAGGTGTATCATGCAGTCTCCGAGAGTATGTGTATTGATATGTGTCTGATTCAAATATGATTGCTAGTTCAAAGATTCTATACTTTCTAACTAGTTTGTCTTTTATTAGTACAACAATAAAAGACTTATTGGTTGATTGTTAGTGTGACCTGCCCAAAAAATAATTATTCTTAATAATAAAAAAAAAAAATGATTTATTTGCTCTCTCCATCATTGTCATCACATTTTCCACTTTGATCTTTGAATTTAAGATTTGATGTCATTTTTTTTAAAATCCCTGTTTAGCTTCTATAGATTATAAAAATTTCCTTTCAATCTCTCAAATCAGCACAGGCTATGTGCAGACAATAACAAATAGGAAGTTGTATTAATAGGACAGACGTTTGCTGAGGATCTGTCTTTCATGTCCCTTTATGGAAATATAGTACACTAGGGACTCCCTTAAAGTGGAGTAAATGAAACGGGAGGCATGATAAGTTGAGTCTACTAAGTACCAACACCTGGAGCATTCCCACTTATTAAAAAAAAAAAAAAAATCCTTTTCTTTTTTATTTTCTGTAATAAGATGTTGCAGCTGCTTAGAGTGGCTGTAACTTAGATGAACCAACGTACTGTTTTGGAAGTCAGGCTGTGTTCTGAGCAATTGACACTAAATGGCCGAATCAGCTTCAATTGGTTGATTCATCTGTGGATCCTCTGTAATTCCGTCATGTACATTTGTTCCTTTTGTCATTTGACTATTTTGATAGTAGTATCCTATACATCTGGGATTAGCCTGGCATCTATGTAAAAGGTTGTGTGCACTTGAATTTTTTTATCAATCAAACTAGACATTCGCATAATTTCTTTTTAATGCTTATATGTTATGTTGAATGACTACATTAGGATCTTATTTTGTCTATTTAATCACGAGTTTTAATTTGGCAGGCTGAGGCCCAGTCGGAACCTTTACCAAAAAAGCAAAGGAAGTAAAGCATTGTAATTGTGTGCTTCCAGTTTCATACCCAGAGGGGGGTGAAGAGATCCCTATGGATGGAAAAGTGGGTCTCTGCTCAATGTGCTGGGATTTCTGTAGTTATTTGGTTTATGTTGGATAGCTTCTCCTTTCCTTTCTCTGTGAGCTTGTTGTCCAACATATTTGTACATGTAATGTACCAAATTCAAAAATTCAAGGCATCGAAAAGTTTTTCCTAGGTATGCTATTGTCCATATTGTCTCACCCTTTTCATTGATAGATTACACCATTTTAATAAGCTTGTTCAAGTTTTTCTTCCATGAAAATTGGTAAGGATCAATTTTCAATTTTGGTTGCTGTGAATTGTTGTGATTTAATTTCTAGCTGCACCATGGAGTGACCCAAGGAAATTTAGATTTTACTTAAAAATTGAAAATAAGATTGATTTGTTTCCATTGCACTCACAGTGGTAATTGTGTAATCGTTAGGTGTGTTGCAATATTGTGTTGTAATATCTGCTTGATGTGCGAAGTATGAAGAAAATTTTATTTTAATTCAATTTTGTTTAATTTTAGAAATCAAGTGTATTTTTATTGATGGGTTGGATTTAATTATAGGTATTTTTAGTTAATTAGGTTACTATTATAAATTAATCGAAATTTATAATCCAAAATTACCAAGAAGTGGTTAATATAATGAGAATTATAAATCTTAACACATAGCGAGGAATTGCAAAAGCCATGAAGCAAATCTGTCACTCCTCGCAAGAACTGTGAACTAAAGAGTATCTCAAGAGCATCTTCATTTTCTCACCCAAATTTGAATGGGAAAAATCATCTTTACTATTTTAATTACTTAATCACTTTCCCAACATCCTTCCAACAGCCTCTAAATCTTTTCTTTACTTCATTTAAATAATATTTTCTTTATTATTATTATTATTATTATCTTCTCCCAATTCTCAAACCCATGAACACACTTTAGCTTTTGCTTAAAAAAAATGTGAGATTTGGGCTAATGCCAGTTAGGTCAAAGACTTTTCAAAACTGGCCAACTTAGTACCTAAATTCTACTTGAACCTTAAATCATTACCCATTTCATTCCTCTCTCTCATGGTGATTAGGGATTAAGTTGGCCAGTTTTGAAAAGTTTTGTATTAAACTGGCATTAGCTCAAATCTCAGGGGTGTTAATTATATTTTACCAAAAAAAAAATCTTTCCCACTAGAGAAAGAATACCCAGGTTCCAAAATTTGCTCGAGTTCAAATGGTTAAGATCTGATCTAAACCATAGCTTGAAGCCAAGCCAATCTTTGAACTTTTTAAAAAATTTAAACGCTTGAAATTCGGAGTTGTGTGATTTGAGTTTAATATTAGAATTATTGTTTTTATTTGTTAGTGGTGTTGTTGGTGCAATTTAATTGGATTGAGCGGGGTGAGGAGAGAGAGAATATTAAAATTGATTTGTTCAATATTTTTGAAAGATGCAATAGAATTTAACCTATGGTATCCACTCCATGGTAATTGCTCTTATCTTCAAGTAAGACATTAATCAGTTTTTAGTGTAAACTGGGTTCGAACCCCATATTTCTTATTCGATTACAAAAGATTCTACCAATTGAGACACTGCAACTCTTTAAAAAAAATTACCAATATAGAGAATCAATTGAAAATTAGCTTTATAGATTCACTCTCCAAAGGTGAAAACACCATCTATAATCCATTCTTGGATTCGTTGTGATAATATGGTGGCTTCTTGGATCTTGAATGCAGTTTCTCCACAGATTGTATCAGGCATAATCTACAGGAATACAGCCGTGAAGATTTAGAATGATCTTAGAGAAATGTTTTCTCAAAGAAACAATCCTAAAGTCTTTCAACTGCAAAAGGACATTGCTGCGATCTCATAAGGTGAATCCTCAATCCAGTCTATTTCACTCAATTGAAAGCATATTGGGATCAATTGCAGAATTATTGTCCTTTTCCAACTTGTTCTTGCGAGAAATGTACCTGCAATTTGACTCAGAAGCTCACTAATCTTCAACTCCAAGATTCAATGATGCAATTTCTCATGGGGCTTAATGAGTCTTTTGCTCAAATCAAGGGGCAAATCTTGTTGATGGAGCCAATTCCATAGATCAATAAGGTTTATTCACTATTGATTCAAGAAGAAGCACAGAGAAATGTAGGTCATCATTCACCAATTCATGTTGAATCAACAGCTTTGGCTACCAAAGCTTTCACCAAGGGAAAAGAGAAATCAATTTGTAGCCATAGTAGTAAAATGGGCCATACAGTGGCTTCCCTCCTGGTTTCAAGTTCAATGGAAAGAACTCTCTGCTGTGAACTAAGTGAGTGTTCAAGATGAGTCTACTAAAAAAACTTGGAGTTGTTCTAATTTTGCTTATGGGGTGTCAGATTTCCTCATGGTCTTTGTTGGAAGAATACATATTTAGTACAATAACAACAAAAAAAAAGAGACCCAATTTTGAATGCCGAAATAGATAATAGATTTAATCTCAAACCTGGAACCTCATTGTTCCTAAAACTTTTCAATATCATATATAATATAGGCACAAGGCAAAGAGGTGTCATCTTGTGAATAGTAAGGCCAATTCCCACCAAATTGATATCTTCCCTCTTAATCCCATTTGACACTTCCCAATCAAAACAGTACAAAAGGTTTGCAATGTAACCATGACCGTAGTGGATCTCATTATCATGCCAAGAAACATTCTAGATCCTACCGGACCCAAATGGTATGAGTTCAAAATTGTGACCCTTAAAATCAATGGCATTGTCCTCAAACCTCTCATGATAAAACTCATTCAGATTCTCCCAATAGCACAAGCATTAATCAAGATTCTTAATTTTGTGTTAATATCATAACCACCTATCTTACAATGCAACATTGTCTCATGAGGAAGTAAAATGGTAAAGGGTAGTTAGAGGGTGGAACCTTTTAGAGTCTCCTTCACCACCATTTCTAAGTATTGAAGCTTTTCTAACTTGTTTTCATACACATTCGGTTTCCTTCCAAGTTCCAACACAACTTCTAATTTATGCTCAGACTTGCGGCTGAATGGTTGTATTTCCCATGAGAATTGCAATGGTTTGATTACCTAACGGTGATACTACCGATGAATGAAAAGATATTGTCAAGATGCTATTTCACTTGCATGCAGCTAAATTTTTGTATTGCTAACGAGAATTGCAATAGTTGGATTGCCAATTGGTTATATTTCGGATGGCTGTGATCGGAAAGGCAAATGGATTGGAAGTTCTATGTGGAGGGGTGAAAGATAGACAAAAGTTCCAAGCGATGGAATTTAGAGAGATAATCAAGGCCAATGTTTCTTTTAAAAAACAAAACAAAACCCTACAACAGTAAAAATTGCTGGTCCAAGATGTAATTTTACTTTTCAATGAAATCAATCTTCGAAATGGGACTTTAAAAAAGTGCAATTTTCTCACATTTTATTTCAACAAACTGATGGTACGCTACTATATTAAAATTACAATTTCCATCCAAACCCCTCCAAAAGTCTGGAATGTTAGGGAAGTCCATGTACAAGGATTTTCCAGTGCACAATCTGCACAAGAATGGTTCATTTTCAGAAAATCAATTTTCATAACTGGATCCAAACCACAAACTTCAGAAAAATTAAGGGAAACAAACGGAAACCATTTCCAAATCTAATATTGAGTCAAATTTACAATACATTTTGTTAACTTTTGAATATTCCCACCCCAAATTTAAAGAGACGTCTCCTTCCAAAATAAAGCTAGTGGGAGAAAGGACACATCAAAAGTTCAGGTCGTCAACACATCTTGTGGAGCTTCTATAGTCTATCACAGTGACCTCATCCTCTGGTGCATCTAGGTCTTGATAACTGCACAAAATTAAATGCAATCAGCATATCCTCTTTATATCATCAGGAAGGCAGAAGGACACACACAGGGAAATTTCTTAAGCTCTAAAAGAAAGCACCAGAAACAGCAATGTCAAATATCAGCCAGAGAAATTGTATCACCATTCATATCCCAAAATTTTAAATACACAAACAAGAACTTGTTTCACAATGGCAATTTGATGGCAGTGGCAAAACAATTTTGAGCATCATCAAAAGATCAATAGAGATGAGTTGATGTTCATGCGTGTGTGTGCATGTGTGTGTATAAACATATATAATAAATGCATGTATGTTCATGAGATATATGTATGTGTACACACAGAACTCTTTGTAAATGTTACATCACTCAATAACTTCTTTATATATATATATATCACTCAATAAATTTTCTTTGAATCAACGTGTGTGAGTGAATATCCACACACATCATATATGTATAAGTATGTTCCAGAGATATATGTGTTTACACACATTTTCACCTATATTGGTTTAATCTTCTAATAATTCAAAATATTCAATAAACGCTTTGATTTATTTTGTAATGTAATCATCAATGGCTCTTATAAAAGAGATAAGAAAATGAATTATGTGACTAATATGTTTTTTTATTAGAAAACATAGATGCTTTTTTTTTTACTAATATATGCATTATTATCTACTACTCAAAACTCTAGTAAAAATATATATATAATTTGACTTCACTAGTTCAAACCAAGTTGGAGGAAAAAATAAAAGTCTACCTTTATCATTTTTAAATTTATATGAATGGGCTTGATCAGTAAGTAATCTAACCTATTTATGTAAAGTCATCAATATCAACAGATTCAACAGGCCAAAACCTCATATCATAGTTTATCCATTTATATACATAAGCACACGTTTAAAAAAGAAAAATGGCAGAATAGGATGTCTGGCCTATAGTTTGAATAAAATTACGTGATTGACTTTGAAGAATACCATTATTATCTCCTCTTTGATTTAATAAAACAAATAACCATTCTTGTCCTTTAGCTTCTTTAAATGAATACCACTCACCACTGTTCCTTCTCACATTTTGGTCTTCATTTAAAATGACAAGACAATTATAGTTAGGGGTGTACAGGCCACTGATTTCACTGACCTGTACCAACATTGCCAAGCCATACCAACCACTTCAAGCCACAGCCAATGTGCTCGGCAGCGGTGCAAAGTGACCTGTGCCCACAAACTGATGTTAACCAATCTCAATAAGGTGTTTTAAAAACTACCCTAAACCAAAATGCCCTACCCCCCTCTCCCCCCCCCCCCCCCCCTTCCAAAAACCAGTTTTCCCCCTTCTTCCTATCACCCACAAAAGACCAAACACCTCACATTCTCACTACCCATATCATAACCTTCAATTCTCCACCAATTGTTGATTTACAAAGTGTATTATTTTCACAAATCTAAATGACTTCTACTCCCTCCAACAACGATGAAGAAACATTTGCCATCACAAATGACCTCAATAGCCCTCTCAGTTCTCCCCTTCTCCACCCCTCCGATTGGGCTCCATCGCTGACAAATTTCCCATCTCACAGCGACTTCTTTGTTGCTTGTGTTCAATCGATTTGCTGGGGTGCCTCTTGTGGTTGATGTGTTAATGAATGGGACCAACAAAACCAACCATGTCAAACCAAAAAACCACCCCAATAAAGCTTAGCTTCCCCCTTCCACCGGTTTGGCTCGAATCCCATTTTTGAAAAGCCAATAAGGACAGAGCGGTGCAAATATCCCTGCAAAATCCAAAAGCCAACCACACCATCCAATGAACAGCCCTAATTAGTGCACCATCTCAAGTTCAATCCTCTCATATCTCCCACTCTCTTGTCCTCGCTCTTGTTACACTCATTTTACAGAATATTGCCTCACAAAACATGTTTGCATGGTAGACCTACAACCATGTTTCAACAATGCACCCTCGCTCTTTTATATAACTTATAGCCTTAAGGGGAGCGGGAAGAGGAGATTTCAATTAGTGACCTCCACTCCATGAGCTGTGCCTTTAACCGATTATGCCACCCCTTGAGGTTTACAACAATGTGTTCTCATATTAACAGTTATCTCCATTCTCAAAGTATCTACCAATAATCAAGGTTCTCTATCCCTTAAATCCCATCCCATTTACACTCGACAAGTATCCTAAAGATTTTGCAATAATTCTTCCCATTATAAAACCTATAAAAAAAATAATAATAAATAAATCTTAACCTTGGTATTTTAAACCAGCATCGGCCTCAACAACCTAAATTTGGACAAAAATATAAATAATAGCACACAATCCCAAACAAGCCTAGCAAGTTACATTGATTGCATACCTCAGCATTTAGTAAACATGCTTATGCTCGGCTTATGTGATTGACATTACAAGTACTTGTTTCATCCATAACATTTTCCAAATTATGCCTTACTTTCAGGTCATGGTTTTTGTATTCCTACCAAAACCAGTGAATTTTCCCCCTTTGATTTATAATTAAGGAAATTATATGCACCTCCATAGTTGTAGCTCTCCAAAGTCACTCTTGTATTGTATTTTTTCACCCTAATGGAATGACACCCCACACAAAGCATGCATGCACATGTACAAAAAAGGTCTTGAAGTTTGTGAATCAACTAAATACAAAACAACACTAAAAGAAGAGAAAGAACACCATGAAGTTGGAGGTTAGGCAAAATCTTTGATTGCAAATTACCTGCGTAGACGTCGAGGATCCTGTCTAAAACCTGGAGAAAAAGCAAGAATTGGGGCTGGCCCAGTTAACTGCGGCCCTGGCCGCCCAACTCTACCGCCACCTTCAAAAGGAGGAGGACCACCCTGCTCTCGCAACATCCGCATTGCAACTTCAGGCGGAGCAGGAACAAAAGGCCCTAATGGACTGCAGTCACAACAATATACAAGCTCTCATTGAAATTAAAAATAATGATAATAATAAATACCAATTTCCATCTTGATTTACACAATATTGCCACAAGCACTATTAACATACCCAGCACCAGGAACAGGCATCAATACCGGCGGAGGAGCTATATCTGAGGGGAATGGAGGAGCACCATGCATTCCTTGTCCACCAAAAGTGTTGTACATTGGTTCATCAAGATTTCCTCCATCTGGACCATCTTTGTTGGAGAGGTAATCACTTGGATGCAGGTTTTCAGACCTATCATATTTTTCACCACCATTAGCTCGATTATCACGTTCTCTACGGCTGCCACGCTCATCTTTCAATCGATTATCAGAACCTAGCCTACGCCTAATTGGCTTGTCCTTCTGCAAAGAAAATTCTTTCTTTTTAACAATGAGACATGAGACAATGATACTACTACTCTGTCCTGCTTTGAAATCGCAGATGTTTAGAAGAGAACAAATACAATGACCTTATCAAAATGTCCAAAGGTAAGCATCACTTTAACAAGTGCCTTAGTTGCTTTTTTCTTTATAGGTAATAGAAACACAGGAACATGTCGACAAAAAAGTTGACTATTTTAAAGTAGACATTTATTCTGAGGCATCCCAAACAAGAAAACAAGATGCTCATTAGGGAAAAGTTGGTAATAATAACCAAAAACATCATCAACAACATTAATGGTGACATTGGAACAAACAGTGGGATTACCAGTAACAAGAGGGGGGATGCGGTTACATATCTTTTCATGTAAGCTTCTCTACATAATCAAAGATTCAAAATTAGAGAGCAACTAACAATTACTTCCAAACCAGATAGTAGTAAGTTGGAGCAGATGAAAACATAAATCTAAAATTCAAAATACACATATTTTGGTATCAAAATTAGAGGGCAACCAACAATTACTTCCAAACCAGATTGTAGTAAGTTGGAACAGATGAAAACAGAGATCTAAAAATCAAAAGACATAATTTTTGGTATTGATTACCTAAATTTGACATTTAAAATACGTAGGCTTTGCATGTTGCAAAACTTAATGAGCTCAGACCCAGGGTGTAAAGTTTATCCTATCTGAAATACAACTAAATTTTAACTTCATAAAATTTAGTCACAAATCAGAGACTGACCATGGGGAGGCAACATGAAATTGAATCTTAGTGGTTAAAAGAATGGGTCTAGTAACAAGTAATAACAAACTAATACCAAGTTATATGTTTACCACTAGCGCTGCCCATGGATCGGGCAGGCTCAGGCTTACCCTCAACCTGCCACTCAACCCGATCACATCAGGTTGGGAAGGAAACGAACCACTACCAACCGATCATCCCGGATTATGAACCAAGCAAATCAACAGGTTTGGCGGTTGTATCCATTGGATTCTCAGTTGGCAAGTTGGAAGGCGAGGGAGACGAAGTCGAAGAAATGTGAGGGAGATCTCGATCTCCAGGGTTGCCACTGCCAGATCTCAACCTCAACGGTCAGATCTCAGACATAATTAATACAATTTTTTTTATCCATAAGAAAAGATATTTATTGATGTACAAAAAAAACAGGCGCCAAAGCCCAAGTACATAGGAAGTATACCATGGACACTCTTAAGCAAGAAAATTTTAACCAAGATATAAACTGTCCATTATCACTAACAGGTCTGAATCTAGACAGGAGATGATGACCTGTAATTCTCTAGCTACATCAAAATGCAAAAAAAAGTGGTCTATAGCCTCCCCATCGGACTTACACATACCCCACCAATCTGGAATTATAATTTCCCTTTTCCTTAGATTGTCAGTAGTTAAAATCTTCCCTTCCACAGTGGAGACCAAATAAAAAAACCAATATGAGTGGCTAACCCGCCAAACTACCCACTAGGGGAATTATAAATCCCAGCCAGTCAAAAGTTTGTAATGGGAATTTTATTTACTCATCAGGGAAAAAAAATAAGATTTCTAAGAGATATACCATAATTAATGGGAGTTTTATAAATAGACATGTTAAGGTACTATGTAAGCCAAGACAATCCACAGAACACTGATAAGCCATACCTGTACAGGTTGCTGCATAATTGGTGTTCCACCAGGTGAATCAGCATCACTGTGAATGATGTAAAGTATTTGTCACTGCATCTTGAAATCAACACATAAAGAAAAAGCAAGATGCTAAAAGTACATACTTCATGTAATTTTGGAAATACAGCTCTTCACGCACTTTGGAGGTCAACTCCATTAAAATTTCAGGGTGTTTCAGTTTAAGATGCTTGTGCACAAACTCAGAAGCATGAAACAGCTTTGTGCAACCCTTGGCTCCACAACCATACTTCCAGCCATACTTCTCGTCCCTAATCTTACGGACATAAGGATCTAAAAATTCAACAGCAGCAGTGTCTATCTTTTCCTTAGCTGTCATCACTTCCAAAGGGTCTTGACCCCTCAGCCTCTCCTGCCAACGTGAGTCAAGTTTATTTTCCCACTCAGCCCCATCAGTATTTGTAACAGAGGTCTTCCCCTCCACTCTCACATGCCGGAGACCCTTAGCTTCACTTGTCTCAATCATTCCATAATAATCTAATCCATGGATTCGCCATAAATAAGTAATGAGTGTATCTAGTAGCTCAACGCCCTCCAGGCCCTTGACAGAGGTTAAGCCCCGTATAATAATTACTGGACCAGTGGAGCCACCATGAGACTTCTCTCTATTTGTTATGTCATTATCAGAGCCACATAAAATATTTTCCTCGATCCCTTTTTCAGAATCAAGTTTACGTACAAGTGCCTGTGCTTGTTCAATGTCAACGTGGATTCGTCTGGGATCAGAACTGATGAGGTGAGCCTTAGGAGCTGCTGAAAGATCAGTTTCTTTAGCTGGCCCCCGACCATGCCGTCTTCTTTTGCCACCTACGTCTACTTCATCCTCAGAATTTGGATCACTATTCTGTCCTGATTTATTTGATGATGAAGCATTGACACCAGGGCCTCTGCATGATAGAATGTAAATTACTTGTCTGCTATCATAGATAATAATATTTGATGGCAAGATTAAAATATGCCAAAAAGATGCAGCCAATCTTACAAGTCCAATGTTCCACTTTGTAAATCAAGTAAAAAATCCTTCGCAACCTTTCTTGCAAGTTCATTCCTCCTAAAAGGAAAAACCAATAAAAATAAATCAGTACCTTCGGGGAGAAAAAAAAAAGCAAGAGAACATGCAGTTAACATTAGTTAACCCAAACTAGAAACAAATATTGTAAATTTTCAGGCCCACAAAATTTCTTCAGCTAGATTACAACTGTATGAATCACATTCTTTCATCATATACCTTTCTATGACAGCAATTAGATTTGTCGGGTGATATTTGTCCTTCAACCTACATAGGAAAGAAAGTTCAATTAGAATGATGTAAGTAAAAAGAAAGCAATTAAGAACGCGGCAGATAAGAAATACCATTCCTCGTCTTTATGAGCATCAAAAAAAGCTCGTTTCTGAGTTGATATATACTCAGACTTGTATTCTTGATATCTGCATGAAACGCCAAGATCACTCACTTATTTTAGAATGATAACAAGATGGGCTCAAGATTGAACTCTAAAGTAATTAGGATACTCCCCAATATGTACCTGCGCTCAGCTTCAGCTGGTAGTACATCATCCTCTAGCTCCTGAATGAATTGCTTATATGACATCAAGCCCTCTCTGAAAACATTTATTTATTATGTCACATTGCTGGGTAAAGAGAATTATAGCTTCAATATGAAGATGTTATTGATTTTCAAAAGCTTCAATATATATATATATATATATATATATATTGGATAGGTAAGAAAATTTGTATTAATAGAATACTACTCCATTAAAGAAATGAAGTAGGTAAAGAGAATATGTACAAGCAACAAAAAGAAAACAGAAAATTATGTACAAACTATAGTTAAAACTTTGATAGTCAACCTAGCAATCATAAATATCCTTAGAAAATTAAACTAATTTAAGCATTATGTGTCAACAACTCTTAATTGCTGTTTTATGAGCCCATAACCATAGTGAACAAACTTTGACAAAGGTATTAGATTTCAGTGTCCATATTAAACCCGGATTTTAATTTAATGAAATTGCTGCAATGGACATTTCAAATTAAAGGAAATAGAAAAACCCTGGATTTTGGATAAATCAATTAATGAGCACTTGCAACTGGAAGAACTCAACTCAAGGAAGTG
This sequence comes from Notholithocarpus densiflorus, assembly GCA_030021035.2. Taxonomy (NCBI): domain Eukaryota; kingdom Viridiplantae; phylum Streptophyta; class Magnoliopsida; order Fagales; family Fagaceae; genus Notholithocarpus; species Notholithocarpus densiflorus. The sequence continues at coordinate 1,844,199 of JARYZH020000075.1, forward strand.
TTTAATTAATTGATTTGGTTGGTTACACCATTCTTGACACCACACTAATTTCATGGCTATATATATATATTCCATGACTTCTTTTCCTACATCAGTCATATCTCTTCTAGCCTTTTGCTTGTCAAGTAGAACTTTACAACTCCACCTTATATAAGTTCAAACCAAATTTCTCTAATTTTCCCCATTGATACCACTATGTTATACCCTCAACTTGAACTCTATCCACTCTTGTGTAACAAGCATTTATACCCATTCCAACTACACTTAAATCACAATGATTTTCAAAACTCTAACACAATGTACAACATGTAAAGCTGGTTTCGTATCCATCTAATCGCTTTTTCCTCTGGAAAAATTTGGGCTACATTGCCACATGTCCATTAACACAATTATAAAAAGTAATAAGGAAAATAGAGTAAGTATACAAAAACAATAGCTTAGATGGTTTAAACCTTCAGCTATACATGATTCCCTACTACCAACTGTTTTGAGTGTTCCAGTACAACTCAAACTCAAAACCTAAAAAGAAATTGAAGTCCATTCTAGAGGTTAAGAAAAAAATTTAGAGAGAGAGCAACAATAATAATGAAACTAATATTGTTATCCACATGATACAGATCCATGTCAACAGTGACGATTTCAAGCAAGGAGAATGCTCTGGTCTTTACACTTTCACTCCATTATAATCTACATGCATCAAAGATATTAAATGAAAACCTCATTGGAAAATCTTCTCTCCTATTAACTTCTAGAAACAGTAGACGAACTAAAACAATAAAATACCCAATAATTATTCCTAGACAAAGCCCTATGCAATAGTAGCAGTAAAAATTACAATTCCACCATTCTCTGCATGATTATCATTAATCTTAAACTAATGACTCAAATTACAAAATTATTTAATCCTATATTTCTACTTACATATCCTTTGTAACCTATCAACTCCTGTGACCTGTCCCAACACATGTTGCAGATAGGCCCCAAATGTGAAAAGCTCTAGGTCACCAAACTGAAAATTATTATAAAAACAGCATCAGTATTAGAAAAAGATGCTGCTCAATCAAATGCAGATGACCAAGTGGATTATCTTTGGAACTAATTACTTTTTCTGTCTCTCCAATCATTGGTATTGTTACTTTCCATATGGACTCGCCTAAAATAACCAGATAGATATTTAGACTCTTTTTCTGACAATAAAGTAATAAAGACATTAGCATTAAGGCATAGATCATGCAAACAAAACAGGAATGACATCATGAAGATAAATGAAACCTCAACCAAAAGTGAAGTAGTGAAGTACACAACATGATCAAATGCAAACCTTTGAGTAGTCCCTATATTGGAAGCATCACTATATCCACCACGGCCTGAATCCCAATCTGCAAAAAGAATAGAAGACAATAGGCTCTAAGTAAGCAAAAAACATGACAGTAAGAAGAAATTGTAGCCATGCAATAACAAGTGTCACCTAAATAAGACTACTGGAACTGGATACATGCTACACTGTCTGCATAAAACTACGCCAACACCACCAAAGACTTGGATACATCAGTGCAACTATGCTTTATGTGGCCGATATGACTAGAAACAAACAATAGTGTTTCAAGGAAAAGAGAAGCTACTCCAAGTTCCAGTCTTCAGAGCTTCAGCTACTCCAACTTCTTTACTGTAGCTCACTACTGATCTTGTAGAAAATATTCTGTATCTCTTTGTTACGCTATTATCATAATTTTTCCATTATGGAGATTCCTTCTATATAAGGTGCCTAGAAAACATACAACTTCATGCTTTTTTGACACCATGTTTTTTTGAATGGTTAAATTTTCTATGAAATATATAAGAAGCCTTCAAAATCAAACAATCTACAAAAGTATCATTAAAGGGTTTTTGGAACTAAATCTCCTATCTAGCATGCAGCAACTTAATGCTTACTTCATATTGGAGTCTCATATGCAAGTTGTTCCTTTCAATCTATGGCTGATGATTTTGCAATTTACTGGTTGAATTTGACCCTAAACATTCATGGTATTCAAAAACTTCATATATATACAAGTGCACACAAATATAAAATCTCCCATCTACTAGTGCTACACCCTTCTATCATTTTTTTATATGAATTTTTTTAAAGTTTTTTTTTATAGATAAAAATAACTTAATTAAAAAAGCACAAAAGCGGTGCAATACACAAGGAGTATACAAAGTAACATCCAACTTCTATCATGTTTTTAAAAGAACATAACTTATGAAAAAAATGTATAATTAAGAAAAAAAGTTGAGCAGTTACCACTGGAAGGACCACTCTGAAAGCCACCAGATGAACGACCCATGTACCGGCCATGAGGCCTTTCATCAGCATACCCATGCCTACCTCCCATCTCACGTTCATATCCACCAGCATAATCGTAACCCAACCTGTGCCAACGGTCAATGAAATGATAGTAGTTAAGCAAATTGAACCCAAAAAGAAAATTATGAATCATATTTATACCAAACAAAAATGATAATAAAAGTACATACACACATATATAGGAAAATCCAATCCATAAACATAAGCATAGAGGAATTAAATAACAATCACTTTCGAGGCATGACATGTGGAATAGTAGGAAATTGAGTAGAGCACTTGAGCCAAAAATGCAAGTAGCAATACTGATGGTGCTCTTTTTTCATCTATGTTTCCATTCAATCTACAATTTCGATAGTTTCAATGGGAGAGGGGAGATTTGAACCTAAGCGTCTCTGTTGGAAACTTCAAAATGTGTCAATTGAGATACAAGGCTCTCGCCATAAACTTCCTAGTCCATATTCTCTCCAATAAAGAAGTTTAGGAAGACTCTGTCCAAAGTTTATTTCCTATAAATACTCTTCCATCGAGCATGGTATATATGTATATATGCATTTGCATACAAATTTTCCCCATTTTCAGTAACAAATTCATAAGATGGTAATAAATCTATGAAATTGGCATTGAATTGAATTGAATTGAATTATTGAATTTGAGAGAGAGAGTGACCTTCTATCGCCGGGTCCTCCTCCTCTAGGGCTTCCTCTCCGGCCATCATCGTCCCTCCTCGACCGCTTATAGGAAGGCGGCGGCGAGCGTCGAGGGGGAGAGTGCCTTCGATCCCTATACGGCAGTGGAGGTGGCGGGCTCATGCTGCTCCGCCTCTTGTAGTCCCTCGCTGGGGGCGGAGGGGACCTGTTCCGCTCGTAGAAATCGGCTCGGCGCTCTCGCTCTCGCTCTCGTCGTCTTGGAGGAGCTGGTGGTGGTGGTGGTGGCGGTGGTGGCGAGGATTGCTGGTGGGGTGGTTTTTCGGCTGATTTCTCCTTGTGGTCACGGCGGCGGTCGAGGGACTCGACCGGCATGTTCATGACCTCGGCCATGGGAGCTGAGCTGGTGGGCGAAACCCTAGGAAGGAAGGAAGGAAGGAAGCAGAAAGTTGAAAGAGCGTGGAGATGAAAAGAAAAGAGTGAGGATCAGAGAGTTGTGAATCGTAGCGTAGCGTGAGCGTAGCTGTGGCTCTCTGACTCTGACTCGGACTCGGACTTTAGAGACTCACTTCGACGCTGAGGAGGCTACTATTGCATTTCCTGCCAGCTGGGCCTGGTCACTGCTGGTGGTCTTCGGGACTCGGGAGATGTGTGCGTAAAATTAAAAATACACAAGTTTCGTATGGTTTTTTTTTTTTTTTTTCCCCTGAATCCTGAATAACGACTTTCGTGTTTCCCACACTATTTTCCTTTCCATATATAATTTTTGAGTACTCATTGGATCACAACTTTTTTGTTATGATTGTGACATGGTAGATGGTGAGTAATTAACCATCACTTACTAGTAGCTGCTCTAAAATTTATTTTTAGAGCGGTTACTAAGAAATTTAAATTATACAAAATTTAATTTTAAAAAATAACTTAAATATATTTACGACGGACAAAAATAAGTCAAACTTGCTTTTTTTCCTCACACGATTAATTTGTAGAGGTGGGATGCTAATCAACCTTTGAAATCCCTATTTGGATGGAATGAACTAACAAGAAATGAATAGATTAACGTTAATTTTGAGTATGAGACATGAGGGTTGATTAAAGATAACTTCGGAAGGCATATATTATGTTCCTCGAGTTTGGTTTGATATTCCCATTACACTTGTTCTAGGATTACAATCACAATTTTCTATCTCTCGCTATTCTCAGATGATCTTCTCCGTCTCACAGAGGTTTCTTTGCCTTATATAGTCTCCTAGGTTGTATCTTGGCCTTCCACTTAGAGGGTTAGAGTTCATTTCCCTTAATACTTATCCCATCAGGACTTCACTAAAAGGTTTCTGCCTCAGGCTATGAGCTGTGATGACACTGTTCAAGGGCTATTTTTTCATTAATGCGGTCAGCTAAGTGGATTCAGAGCATTGAATGCGGAGGTGATAGGTGCTTTATCTACATTCCTCCACTTCTTGCTTGACGACAAATCTTCCTCCTCTTTCACGGTTTGTGCCTGATGGCCTTCAGAACTAGTTCTCAGCCCTTCCAATGACACGTTAGTATCCTCGGGGTCCTCGGGCATTGTAGTCTCCTTGTGCTTGTGATGAGCTGTTTATATTTTCCGGAGGACTTGCTGTCGGTGCTTTCCGAGGTCTACTCTTCTGATTTTGGACTTCTCCCACTTGCTCCTGCTCTCGGATTCTCGTCCTCCCACAATATCCATATCACAAAAAAAAAAAAAAAAAAACACAAAAATACATGAAGTGTTACCATTTTTTTCTACTAAAAAAGAGAAGAAGAAAAAGTATTGATTAGAGATAAAGTGGGAATTGAGAATGATGAGATGAAAGTAATAAAGTAAGAGAATTGAAATGATAATAAAGAATAGAAAGAAAAATGAATGATGATGACTACTACAACTGTGAGCTGGGTTGCTAAGGAAAGCAAAATTATTGTCATTGCAAAACCAAAAAGAGTATAACTGATGACACTATCAAGGAGAACTCATGACTACAATATTTTTCTTGAGGGGCCATAATTATTTTTGGAGTAATGCACATCAACAACATTTTAAAACAAATCTTATACAACAATTGGTTATTAGTGGTTTAAAAAGCGACGTCAATGTTGTCCCAAATTAGAATTAGTAACTGATTTCCGCTTATCACATAAGATTTGTTATGGAATTATTGTAAAAATGTTGTGAATGTAGCATTATTCTTATTTTTATTGAATCAAAATTCTTATAATTTTCAAATCAGAGTGGTCAATATTTTTATTAGGATGGTCAAAATAAGTTAGTTTAGTGTGTGTGTGTGTGTGTGTGTGTTTGTTTGCAAGTATATATATACATTTTTTGGCAAGATACACGTAGAGCCACCCTTGTCACTTACACACGGACTCATTTTTTTTTCTTCACCAATCATACTCTGTCATGTAATGCAGTTTGTGGCAAGAAGTTGTAAAAAAATTTGTAGTCCTAGATTTTTTCATAATTTTTTGCAAAGTATATATAGTGAAATACTAAAATTGTCAAAACAGTCATATAAACCACTCTCTTTCTCTCTCCCTAATCCCTATAATTGTTTTTATTTTTTACCATAACCCCTTAAATTAAGAGCACATAATCATTCCATCAACTTACTAAAAAAAAATAGTAATTGTCTATCATTGCTTAAGAAAATGTGTTGTTAACTTACCCCACACTTTCTTAAAAGTTATCATGGTTTTTTAGTAGAGTTTGTGGTGTGCTTTTATGTTATAACTCATTTCTCTCTCCCTTGTGTGTATGTGTTTGTTTCTAAAAATAAAATATAAAAAAAAATTAAAAAAATGGTAAATCTTAAAGCTTTAACAATTTAATGACTTTTTTTTAGAGTTTCAATTTATAACGTCCACTTCTAATGATTGTGCTTTTTATTATCAAACAAAAACACAAATTGATTTTTGGTATAAACGAGGATTGAAGTCCAGATCTTTTATTCAACCATCAGAAATTTTACTAGTTGAGCTAACTGGAACTCACAACAATTTATAAACTTGTTGTAGTGAATCCTTCTTTTAATCCTAAAATAAAAATACTTATTTTTATTAGTTCCTTTCCTTGGACTTACTACTTAAAAAAAAATTATATTATGATTTCACTCCTCCAATTATTGCCAAAAAGACTAAGAGATAGATTCATCATTCTATTACAATCAATTCCATAACTAGAAAAAAGAGCTAATGCCATCATACGGTACAATACCTTATATGAAGTACATTAAGTCATTCAATTAAATTCAAAACTCGGGTGGATTTAACTTAATTATCCTTTAATAATACATCATTGTTTGTGTTTTATTGGTTAATGCAACCAAACATTTAAATTTAATTGGAAAACCTAATATACTGCACCTAAGATACTATATATCTAAGTTTTAGCCCAACTTCAAACCAATCATGTGTTACTGTTATGGGTGTTCACCAATCCGCACGACCACGCCTAAATCAACCAAAATAGCCCACAAAATGGAGTAACCACACCACATTGCACCCATATATATATGAGAAATGTTAACCAATGCCCTAAGGGCATTGAGTTATGAACTATTTTTAGAAACATTTTATTGAGAGAATGATAAAATAATAAATGTTATTGACAACTTTTTATATTTCTCATAAAAGTGCTATCAAAACTTTCCTATTATGGTTTATTAAAAATTATTAATTATTATTAAATATATATTAATAATTTAAGATTATATAAAGTAAGTGGTCAGCTTAGTGTTAGTGTGTTACAATTTCACATTAAAAATAGTTTCATTTTGGTTAAATCAAAAATCAAAAGCTCAAAACTTTATCCACTCTTCCATCTCACTATCACAAAATCAAAGTTAAAAATTTTAATATACATACATACATATATACATACATATATATATATATATATATCCACAACAAATTAATAGTAAACTAAAAAAATTACAAATATATATAAAACTGTAAGAACTGGATTTGGAAGCCCAAGCCCACTTAGATTAATGGTGCCTTGCACTTCAACCCAAGCCCAAACAATAGAATTGTTTTAATGTTGAGATAGGAAGGTAATCACAATACAGTTGTACAATAAGTTTCAGGCTATTGATGCAGGTCACAGTTTAGGAAAAACAAGGGTCAAATAAGTAAAAAAAGCTATCCTTGGTCCTTCCTAAGGATGTGTTCTTATATAAGTCTTTCTTAGGTTTTCTTAGTTTGTACACTGTTCTTTCTCTTTTTTTCTTGTTTCATTCAAAAAGTCCCCTCATTTCAGGACTTCTTTCTTCTTATATATCCTACTTCTTTGCATCATGGCCTTCCACGTGTACGTCCCAAAACTCTCCCTCTGATACTTGTCCCATTAAGGCTTTGCTGAAAGTGATAGAAAGGGTTGTTAGCTGTGAAAACACTGTTCAGGTGTCACCTCTTCATTAATGCAACAGATAAGTTTGCTACAGAGCATTCAATGTGGGGGTGGTAGGTATACCCTTTCAGGTAACTTCCTACAACTCCACTGTTCCTCCCTCAGAGTGTTACCTCTCCTCCCCGGGTGCTCATAAGACTTCATGCCTCTTTCCCATCCTCTACTCGGGTAGACCACATTCTCGGATCTGAGGCACTTTACAAATGGTTTGGTGAGGAACGTCATGCTCCTTGTCCTTCTCGGTCCTCGGACACCCCACAAAACAATATAAATATTTTTTTTTTCTTCTGTTTTTGTATATATTTGAGTTACTTTTTTTGTTATACATGTTATATTTTTGTTAAAACTCACTCTCATATTGTCATGGTTATTAATAGTAAACTAGTATGTAACACATGCAAACACATGGAAGTATTTAAAATTAAACACATTTTTTATCATAAAAATATAAATTGTAAGGGCGCAATTTGGTCCCTAGACCCAAAAGGTAACAGGATCTAGGCCTAAAAAACCCAATACAATGAATTTGTAGAGAATGAGTTAGAAAACTAGGCTATAATGAGTTTGATAACAATTATAGTGGGTTCAGATGACAAGAAAGCAAAGATAAACAAGTTTTATTCAAAGAAAATCATCTTCGACACAATCCGAGAAGATCAGTTCTTGTATATATTTCTCTTGAATTTGATTACAAGTCTAGTTCCTCTAATTATAGTGTTTTTCTCTTAATTTCTCCATCCTCATCTCTCAGGGTCTCCTTTCTATTTTATACTATCTTCTTTCTTTCATCTCCACCCTCCACATGTAGATTAGGTCGCTGGTATTGATCCTTATCCCATTAGCATCTTCCTGAAGTCTTTGGAAGTAGTTGTAAGGCTGAAAATTACTATTCAGATATCACTTCCACATTAATGCGGTCAGAGAGTTAGCTGTAGAGCATTTAATGCGGTGGTGGCAGCTTTCTCTTAGATATTTCATAACTTCCCTTTGTCCTGTGCTTTCATGATGTGTCCTCTTATCAATAGGATATCCCAAAACGTTACTCTAGATGGCAGACCACACCTTCTGACCTCTGCTTTGCTTAGCCGAGAAGGCATTCCTCCTCGGCCCACCTTCCCCAACCTTCTCAGTCATATCTTGCTCATGGAGTTCTAATTCTTACGTCTTCACTATCGTTTATCTGTCCTCGGACTACTAAACGTCCTCGAACAAGGCATACAGCCCAATATATACTCTTGGGCCCTTTATCCCTATATAAATAATTAGTCAAACTATTTTTTTTAAAGTAAACATAATTAGTCACATATTAAAATTCTTACTTAAATTTAATACTACTTATGATAATTTTTTTCTAATTTTTAATAAAATCGAATGTGTGATAATTTTATCGAGTATATGGGATTGGTTTTATTTATTTATTTTATAGTTCATTAATATTAGATTTTTAATACTTTGCACTCATTAACTCACTTGGCACAAAGATTATAAAATTTAAGTGGACACATGGCACAAACTTAAGTTGATAATTATGGTGTGATCCCTATATAAATTTAGATATATGGCGCAAAATTGAATTCTAATTTCAAATTTTAATTGAACTTTCTCTAAGTTTTGCCTATTAATAGATATATATATATATAGAGAGAGAGAGAGAGAGAGAGTAGTAATTGGCCATGACATCTTGAAAAATATATCAGCCAAAAATCAACCAAACCGCACATTGTATACCGCATCGAACCGCACCACAAATGTGACCACAAAACTAAGATGTGGTGCGGTGTTGGTTTTGGTCAAATTGCATTGCAAAGTGTGGTGCTATAAATGGCCTAAAATCACACCGAATTGCACCGTGAATACCCCTAGTTACCGTTATATATAACATCCCTTTTGCATAGAGATAGATCCACACTTGTGAGGTGCACCTCCAAGTGAAAATGATTGTTACATATGTTTGGTTAACTGGTGCCCTTAGGATATTTATTAATAGATCATTTTATGAAAGTTATGATACCACTTTAAAGAAAGATATATAAATTTGTAAAAAAATCAATTACTTCTTTCTTTTGCCATAAAATGTTTATAGAAATATTTTATAAAACAATACTCTTAGGACAACCATTAACTTTTCCCTAGTTACATATTATGATTAGAGAAAATAAAGATTTCAACCAACATAGTTTTTTTTTTTTAAAAAAATTTATTATATATATATATTTTTTATAACAAACGAGGGTATACAGACCTCTTTGAGTACTTGATTATTCCACTAGGTGTATATAGTCTCCTCGTCTGCACACACCATGTTACTATAGGGATGAATCCTTTGGGGTGGCCCCAAGATACTTACAAAAGGTTTTGAACCCAATATCTCATAGATATCATGAGAACTAATGAACCACTTAGCCAACCCCTTAGGGTTCAACCAACACAATTAAGAATAGATAAAAACTGCCATTTTAAAATCATCGCTCGAGAGATAGCAAGTATCCCCACTCCATATTAATAACATGTTTAAAGATTAGGAAACGGTTGTAATAATCATATATATATATATAAATATATATTGTGGGGACGCAGACCCAAATATATATTGGGCCTTGGGCCTTGTCTGAAGAGTCACAATGGTCCGAGAATGGATCAATAGCAAGAGAGACGTAATATTTTGAACTTCACAAGCAAACTATGACTGTAATGGCAGGGAGAGGTTGTCCAAGGAGGAATATCCCCTCGGCTAAATGCAACGAAGATCAAGATATGTCTCTTGTCATCCAGGGTGACGTACCAAGAGGTTCTGTTGGTAAAGACATGCACCATGAGCGTACGGGAAGAATGGGAGCTAGGAAATATCTAAGGAAAAGCTACTTCCACCGTATTGAATGCTCTGCAGCTAACTTTCTGGCCACATTTATGTTGAGAAGATCCTTGAACAGTGCTGCCTTGGTTGTCCCAACTCACAAAAGGCCTGTAAGGGTGACCGATAGGACAAGCTCTCAAGTGGTGGCTTGGATGTTCGACAAGTGGAAGGCCAAGATCATTTAAAGGGAGATATATAATGTAGGAGGCCCTCCATGAAAAAAGGATCGAAAAAGAGAGAGAGAAATACTGTAGCAATCCAGAACTAAACTTGTATTTAAACTTGAGAATCAATATATAAAAACTGATTTCATCGGACTGTGCCGAGGACGACTTTCTTTTGTTTGAACTTGTCTATCTTCGTTCTCTTGTCATCAATATCTACTTTGCTTGTTGTCAGATTCATTATAGCCTAGTTTTCCAACCCACTCTCTACAAATTCATTGTTTTGAGCTTTTTGGGCCTAAGTCCATCTATCTTTTGGGCCAGGGATCTAAAAAGCAAAAGTTGAGAGAAAATTAATTTTATATGTATCAAATCAAATTCTTATGTGTTGTGCAAGTATTTATCACTCATTGCAACAAACTCATTGCAACAATAAAGGGTGTTGGTTGATTGACCCAAATTTTGCATGAACTACTACAATTATACAAGTGCTTTTATATACTTTGTCTCGTATGATACAACAATACTAGACACACACAAAATGAATTGTCATTTATACAAATTTTAAAATAATAATGAATTGTCACACACAATGTTTAATCTTTTGGTGCCTCCACATTTATATTGGATTTATGTTAAAGGTAATAAAATTGTTGGTTCCATTCAACTATTTAAGTTTATTATTCAATAATTTACTTCAACTTACACAATTAGGCTCAATACTCCAATTTCGACAAATTTAAGTCTTTAAATTAAAAAATAAATCAAAATAATTTAAACTAAATTACAAAATTAAAAATAAATTAACTAACAAACGTAAAATATATATTTCTACAACTTTTAATAACATAGGTAACCCTACAACACAATCCAACACAACCTAAGAATGTTAGATTGGGTTGGATTTTAGAGCTTAGGTTGGAGATTTCTCAATGTAATCGTACTAGACTGGAAAATACCCCTAAACTCAACCCAGCCTAACATGACTCATGTACACCTCTATTCAAAACAAAAATTTTCTTACCATCATTATCCTAGTGATAATTTATTTCCACCATGATTGTATTTTATATTAAACCTAAAACTTAGTTACAATTTTGTAGATGTTGGTAATTAGGTTTCTCAATTGAATTCAATTTATTATATATAAACCAATACAACAAAAAAAGAATTATTTTTTTCCAAGAAAAATTAAATTGAATAAAGTGATTCACTGGTCATCCGTCAATGCAACCTCATAGAACAAGGCCCAAAAAGATTTGAATAGAAAGAGTGTGGTAAAAGTAGGATAGAATTATCCGGATTTAGGCTATCAGACCCGTGGCGGAGTGTAACATAAACCTGAATCCAAACAGATCCCATATAATACCCCTTGAAACCCTAGTTGAGCTCTCTGTATAAACGAGGTCCTTCATTCTATCCCAGAGTTCCTTCGCCGTATTGGAAGCAAAGCTCTGTCTCTCTCTGTGCTCTGCAGCAGCAACACTCTCATCCTCAAACGAACCAAAACCCAAACCCCAACCATGGTGGCCGCCAAGAAGACCGTAAATATCTCTCTCTCTCTCTCCTTCATTTTCTCTTTCGTATTCTAATGGTGTGTAGGGATTAGATTTGACATTTGTTGTTCATGTAATACTTTCCTCTTCATCTTGCAGAAGAAGACCCATGAGAGTATTAACAACAGGCTTGCCCTCGTGATGAAGAGTGGCAAGTACACCTTGGGTTACAAGACCGTCCTCAAATCCCTCAGGAATTCCAAAGGTATTTTTATTTTCTTTCTATTTTTCTTTCAGATCTCTATTTCCTTGAGTTTTTTTTTTTTAATCATCAAACTCACAGTTTATAACGACAATTACATTGAATTAAATAGTAATGATTTATACCATGTTGTCGTTTTTGAGCTGAGTTGTTTCATATCTGGGCTCAAACGATTACGGATCAGTTCATTAGTAGTCGCAAAAGAGGATTGAATGATTCAATTTATATGTATAATAACTTAAATCTAGCGGTTCTGATATTGTATGGACCTTTGTTTATGCTGTTGATTGTAGTTTAAAAGTTTCACCATGGTTGTACTATTATTATGAATATTAGGAAAAATATACAAAAACCCATTGTTTTCCTGTAATGGGGTTTTTAGTATTACTTGTCATCCCATGAACAACTCGCCGAGTATTTTCACGGATCTGGGGGTCCGGTGTTGCACTCAAAACTTCCGGGTTTCTGTGTTTTATGGCGTACTTTTCATGTAAAATTATTTTTATCTGCTAGCTTCTAGTGTAGCTCTATTGTAGTTTATAAACTGCTTGAATTTTGATTTGGGTTTGTTTTTGTAAAATAATTTATATGTTTGTTTATTGCAGGGAAGCTGATCATCATTGCCAACAACTGCCCTCCTCTGCGTAAGTCTGAGATTGAGTACTATGCTATGTTGGCAAAGGTTGGAGTTCACCACTACAACGGAAGTGAGCATCTAAATTCTAAACTTAAAATATCATGTTTACCTTCAATCTTAAAGCACACATTTCGATTTTAGTGTCCTTGTTTTTACCTGTATGTTGGATTGAATGTTTCAGAAAGCTTATGTTTTTTCTTCTGGTATGTAATGTTTCTTGTTTACTCTTCTTCTATTTGTTCTATTGAGAATGGACTGTCGCTTCCATTTATGTTAATTACAGTGTTTGCACTGTTTTTATTTGTTTCCCAATTGAGAATTACCTGGTTTAATGATGTATATGTGGCCAAATTGTTTCACTAAGCTGTCAAATAACATGTACCATTCCTGTGGCTACTGATTCTTGAAAATCAGTAAAAGGAACGTTTAAACTTTGGCATATTTGTTGTTGCCTTTTTATGATTACTATGGTTTTGATTTTCAGTTCACCTTTTTGATATTCTTTACTGTATTCCATAAACATGATTAACCAATCTAATAGTCTAATACTCCTTAAAATCCTTCTATGTTTCATTTTGTCGTATTCTGATACTTTATGTTGAGCTAGAGGTTTCAGGATTCCTCAAGAGGTTTTAAGGTCACAAATATCTCGGAAAAAGCAGTCATAAGAGAAATTTTTCTGAGTGAAATAAGTAAATTTTTTGAATGGACTCTTTATACCTTTTTCCCTCAAAACTAATGTCCACATGTATGCAACTAGGCATGTATGTATAATGTATACACAACGTATTGCTGTTGATATATGTAGGTGGAAAGGATCAAGATCAATGATCAACACATGGGGGGAAAACCCTAAACCTTCATTCTTGCAGACCTATTGTAATTAATTTTTTTTTAGATTTGGTTATTTTATCCTTGGTCCCATTACTTTTCTTTATTTAATTTCTATCCCTAAGAAAAATGGGGAAAAGTGTAAAGTTGGTAGGTATTCTGTTGCTATTTGCAGGGGTGGTTTATATCTGATAGGAAATTGAAATGGATTTTAGGGTAGACTTGGTTTGATTTCCAAGCAAATGATATTGCAGTTAATTATTAACACAAAATTTATCATATGTTTAAGGTTTTGTGTTTTATATGGAGATATAGCTTTTACCTAGTGGTTTATTATCCATGCTTTCTGCAATTTAGATATCGACAATGTTTCTATAATGTTTGCAAGTGTGCTGATTGTGCTATAATATTAGCACGGGTGTTTTCTTTTATGTTTGCAGTTTTTTTTTTATATGAAACAGTTATGTTTGTCTTATATTGTGTTCTTGCGGTCTTTTTCTCTTGAAATGCTTTAATGGTAATAACATACTATTGAGGTAAAAAGTTGTAAGTGAATATAATCTGTTCCTTGAGCTCCTTTATAGTAAAGTTGCCCTAAAATGGTTATCTTCATTTTTCAGACAATGTTGATTTGGGGACTGCCTGTGGAAAATATTACAGAGTGTGCTGCCTCAGTATAATTGATCCTGGTATGTGTTGGAGCCGCTGATCTTTTCTTAGTTTTAAACTATATATTTTGTACTGATTTTTTGTTATATTTTATGCTTTCAGGTGATTCTGATATCATCAAGAGCATGCCTGGCGACCATTAAGCTATGCATTGTAGAAGTTCTAGATTTTGGTGGCATTTATCTTGTTCTTTGGATTGAGAGGCTGAATGTTTTGCTTCAAGGCAAGCTTTTATGTTTAACTGGAATGATTTCGTTAGAACTAAGCTGCTTTGATGGTATTTTTGGTAGTATTGTGTTGAGACCTAATATTCTAGGCTGTATTCGAACCAAATTATATCACAAAGACGTGGGTCTTTAATTTATTTCCTGGTGTTTATTTTTCTCATGCATTTCTCAATGAAGCTTCCAAACAAGGTTAACAAGTTGTTGCAAGGCTTCAATTTGTTGCGACAATGTGATTTGTGTTAAATTACCTGTCTGTAGATTCAATAGATATGAGCAACTTTGACATTGCACAAAAAAAATATCAAATGGTATCGGTCTAGATCCGCCAAGTAGATTTATATTCAGTCTGCATCTTGAGCTCCAATTTCATATGGCAAGGAAAGGATCCTTAAAAAAAAACGCTTAAAGGGAACATAATTTTACTGTTCTCCATGATGGGGGCATCAACTATCAATAGAATTATGGAATGCAGATACTGGGCGATATGCAATTTCAAACGACTTGGATCCGCAAACACTGCAAGTGTGTATTAAAATGTTGTAGTGTGGTATTTCTAAAAACGAAAAATTGCTTTCTAATGAATTTGAAGCAAAAATGTGTTTAGAAAGATATATAGGGCTTGTTTAGTTTAGGGCTCACTCAGTTTTCATAACTCAAAACCCATAACTCATAACCCAAACCTCACTATCACTCAAAAAATCCAACACTTTTGTTTGGTCACAAAACTCGGTTATATATCTCAGCTTTTAACTCCACTTTTTGCCAAATTGATGAACCCACCCACTAACACTACACAGAAGATTATGGTTGCTACCCGCGTCCCTTTTCTTTTCTGCTCTTCAAACCTAGCTACACCGAAACCCAGCTCCACCACCACTAACGGCAAACCCAGAATCCACCACCATCAACCAAGTTCCACCACCACCAACGGCAAACCCAGAAATCCACAACCACAACCTCCACCACCAACAGCCCTTAACACAATCACAACCTCCACCAAAAAATCCAAATGAATCAAAAATCCAAACCCACCAATAACCCTCAACCAAAACCACAACCTCCACCAAAAAATCCAAGCGAACAAGCTCCACCACAACCCAAGCCTCAAACCACCACAACCACAACAAAAAACCCAAACCCAAACCCAAGAATTCTTAGATCGAAAACCAAAATCACGAAAATGAGGTGTGGGTTTTTGTTTTTGGGTATAAATTTATGCATGTATGAAAATGGTGGAGTAGGTCTAAAGAAGAAAGAAAGAAGAAGAAGAAAAAGAAGAAAAAGAAAAAGAAAAAAAAAAAAAAAACGTTGGAGTGGGTCTGAAGAAGAAAGAAAAATAAGGAAGAAGATGAGGAAAAAAAAAAAAAAAAAGCCTTGGAGTGGGTCTAAAGAAGGAAGAAAGAAAGAAAGAAAAGGAAAGAAGAAGAAGAAAATGTCGTTGGTGATTGATGAGTGGGTCTGACTTGACAACACACAAGTTATGGGCCCCACAAAGTCCTTATATTTACGTTGGTGCCACTGAGAATCAGTTCTCAGTTTTTGAAAACACCCAATTGCTGTTTCCTGTTTCCTGTTTCCGTCACTCTAACTCAAATTTTTGAGTTTTGAGTGATGGAAATAAGTGTTGAAAACTAAGCCAAACACAAAATTTTTTGTGGAACCCACGTGTTTTGAGAACTCAGTTATGAAAACTGAGTGATATAATCCAAAAACCCACTGATCCAAACAGGCACATGATCTTTTGGGGTTGTAAGACAAAACCGAAAGAGGATGCTACTCAAAAACATGTTTACAAAACAAAAACACTAAAAACATGTTCGATAATGAACAAATAAAAACAGTATTTAAATCAAGAAAACTCTCACAAGTTTTTGAAAGAGTCCCCTTTCGTATTCAAAATGTTTCTCTTACTTCGCTTGCCTTCTTGGCCACTTTCATATTCTTTTGGAAGAAAACTCTGTCCCTTAAAAAAAAAAAAAAGAAAAAGAAAACGTTGGTGTTTATTTTCAGATAATCTAAAATTAGTAGAGTAGTTAGCTTAAAAGGACAAAATTTATAGCTCCAAAGTCCCAGCCGTATGGAGCTAAAGTTTTTCATTGTTTATAACATGCATTGACATGGTACTCATCTTGCATTATTTAGTGTATGATAAAAAATAGACAGTTTATGAGGAACCATTTCATGTGTGTATTGCGGTTGCTTCCAGATTTAACAAAGAAAGAAAGATATAATGTCAATGATTACTTGAGGCTATTAACAATTAGATTTCTAATAAAAAAAACAGATGAAACTTGATAACCGAACCGAAGCCCACCTAAGTTTACCCAAAAGGCCCAAAATCAAAAACCGGTAAACGTGATAACCGATATAGATCATCCAATTTGTTTAAACAGAATAGGAAATGGGACCCGTCTTCTCAACTCTAATAAAAATAGATAGAGGCAGTAAAAGTGAAAGTAGTACAAATTACCAACACCGTATCAGTTCTCTCAGATCTCAAAACAAAATATTTTTATTTATTTTTAAAACCATATGTTGTTGTTGATGTAGATGTAGATGGTTCAGTTGTGAGAAGGTGTTGCTCAAAACAGAAATTAGAGAAATCGAAAATCAGTGATAGAAAGAATTGAAAGAAGAAAAGAAAAGAGTGAAAGAAAGAAAGAAGGGTAATGGCATTGGGAAGTATAAGCGCGGAAGATCTGTCAACAATCGGAGGAATCGCGACGGTATCGCTTCTTCATTCCTTCATTCCCACGCACTGGCTCCCTTTTTCCATCGTCGGCCGCGCCCAGAAATGGACCCTTTCCCGCACTCTCCTCGTCAGTACGTTCCTCTCTCTCTCTCTCTCTCTCTCTATACTTTTTTTTTCTTCCCCAAATTAAAAAGCTAGCTTCCTATGCATTTCATTAATTGCATGCTTGTAAGAGATCTAGTTTGAACATGACAAGTGGAGGAATTTACTATCACTGTAGGTTTTTTTTAGCATTGAGTCCATGTTTCTCTATGCTTAATCGATTCAAGATGAAATTCCTCGTTGTGTTTTTCTTTTCGAATGATGTAGTTTTAGTGGATGAAACTAGATGTGGAGTTAATGTCAAGTTTGAAATTTATGAGACATGCTATATAATTTAAAGACATGCCATATAAGTAATGGGTCTTGGATTGATGACCAGACTCTCCACCTAGCATTTGCAAAGGGAGGAGGTGCCAATTGAGCTGGAGCTCAATTGAGCTCTATGGTACTGAATGTTGGTATATAATGAAGCAACATGTTCATAAAATGAGTCTATATATTTCCATAAAACGAGTGTAGATAGATAAGTGGAAATATAGGATTTGAAACGAGGAAATGAAAAAAGGGTAGAAGACCTAAAATAACATTAGTAAAAGTAGTAAAAAAGGAAGTGCAAATTAAGGAGGGAACAAAGAGCATGGCTTTAAATATAATAGAATGGCGGAAAATAATACATGAAGCCAATCTCGATTTAGTCTGTTGAAGATCCATAACTGTCTCCAAACTTTGGGGCTAAGGCTTCGTTTTTGTTGATTGATGGTAGTGGTATGAGACAACTTATTTCTTTATGTTTGATTGCCTTCCACTCTCCCAGGAGAGTACTGCATATAATCCTACTATTTTTTGATTTTGAAGGATTTATCACACTTAGGTACTGTGGTTTTTCCACCAACATGATCGATATTTGGTGTAAAATCTGTTGTCTTTTCTTTGTTGGTTGTTGTATGCTTTACTCAATTTGAAGAGCATGTAACTCAGTAACTGGCAAAATTTAAATGTAGTCCCCCCAATGAAGGAAAACATTGAAGTGTTTTGGAAGAGAAGTTGGAAGTTTAGATGATGGTTTGATAGATGAGCGTATATTCTTTATTCAAGTAGTTTCTTGTAGCTTATTTTGATGCTGTCTAGATGATTTGTGGTCGGAGAGTGTTGATAGTCTTCACGATTGGGAGATGTTGTCCCTCAAAGTTACTGGCCAAGTTTTCAATTTTTAAGAGTGGCCATATTTTACCAACGAGCTCTATCTTGATGGCACCTCCTCCCTCCCCTTGTAAGAGCAAGGTGGAAGGTGAGGTCATGGGTTCAAGACCCACCAATTGAACCCACCGAGTGCGTGTGTAATTACCAATAGAAAATAACATAAGATGTCCCTCCATTATGTGGTTCTGATGTCCCTGTAGTAAGAGGTGAGCTACTTCACTAGGAGAATTATAACTAAATATGTATCTTCTGTCTCTCAGTTATAAGAATATTATACAAGCTTACCAATCCAAAAAATAAGAAGAAAGAGAGAGAATATTATACAAGCTTGGCCTATCAAGGGTGGGTTGGATAGGGGATTCCCTGCCCGGGAGAGGGGGGGTGGGGTTATAGTTTATCAAAAGTGAAGAAAAAAAGTGGAGTGAATCTTTGGCAAGCTTGCCCATCCATCAAATTGTGTGTTCAATACATAAATCCTTTTTATACTTGGATATTTAAGCCTTCTATACATTATTTGTGCTGCTTTGATACCTTGTCTTGTTGGCCAACACATGAGTATATAACTTACATTGTTTAGGTTGGCTACCCTAATGATAATCATAGTTTTTCCTGTACTGCATTACTTATAAAAAAAAAGGTATATGCTTTGTCATGGAACGGTTGTGGGGTGGGATGGTCTGAATCAATTTTGTTCACACGGTGTCATCATTCTATTTCTGCCTCCAATCATAAGCATGTGAAGAAACTCACTCTTGAATCTTAATAGGAACCAGTTGCCTTGGCTTGGATAGATTTGCATTTCTGGCATTGATCAAATAAATATATATTGGTCAATGTTACTTAAAGTGTGTGTGTGTGTGTGTATATATATATATATATTGGTCAGTGGAGGCATATCCTACAATTTATTGCCTTTAGCTAGTATTGTACCTATTAAGTTGTATAGACCAGATATCTATCTGATCTTTAAAGATAAAAAGAAAAAAAAAATCTGGGGGGTAATTGTTAAGATTTATTTATTTATTTGTTGGGTGTCAGGCAATTGTCTGCTGAGGATGACATGTCAATTTCAAGTGAGAAAATATCTTTAGAGAAGAAAAAAAAAGGGGGGGAGGGGAGACCATGATGGGTTAAATTGATGAATTTTATTTTTATTTTTAACTTCTTTTAATGGCTCAAATTGATAATAATGTAAATTATTACTCAACATCAGATCTTTGTCAGTTAGATTTTTGCCTTTGGGTTATGCTCATTTTATTTTCTAAGAGCATCCACAGCGGTGGAGCTAAAAATTTAGTTTTTTAGCTCCACCAAAAGTTACTTTATCTATTTTACCTACAAACATGCTGCAGCAGTGGATCTATTTTAGCTTTCAACACAATAAAATAATATAAACATCACAATAAAATAATATATCTACTATAATAAAATAATATATCCACTATAATAAACAACAATCACAACCACCCGCAACCACTACCGCTACCGCTGCCACTACCACTACCACTGCCACCGCCAACGCCACCGCCACTGCCACCGCCGCCGACTCTTCCACCGCCAATGCCACTGCAACCGCCACCATCAAAAAAATTATTTTTTTTCTCACCAATATTAGATAGTTATAACCTACCACTTAAAATTTATTGCAAAAATATTATGGTAACATTTCTTAATTTTAATTTCTTATTATTCTTTATTTTATTTTTCCCATTATCTTATTTTTTTTCATCCAAATACACGTTTCTTTCTTCTCCTCTTTTTTTTTTTTTTTTTTCCTCTTTGTTTTTCTCCTCCACACACGTACTCCTCTTGTCTCATCCACCCTCAGCCACACCTTTTAACTTTCAACCCTTTCTTATTTTTTGTTGTTTTATCTTTTTATTACTTTTTCTCTTCATCTCCTTCTCCATTTTTCAACTATTCTCTCTTTATTTCTCTGTCCAAGACACAAGCTTCAGTTCCGCTCAGCCCAACTAAAGCAACGCCACTAGTTCCACCACCACGCCTCTATCAACCTCTGGTTCATGTTTTTTTTTTTTTTTTTTTTTTTTTTGGTTGAAAGGAAAAAATTGCAGAAGAAACCATTTTGGCCGTGGGTTTTGCCTATGTTTGGTTTTTTTTTTTTTTTCCTGGTAGTGGTGGGTTTGATGAGTGTGGGTGTGGTTGGGTTTGTGATTAATGTGGTGGTGGTGGTGGTGGGGGTTGCCGTGGTGGTGGAGGTGGTGATTGATATTGATGGTGGTGGGTTGATGAGTGTGGGTATGGTTGGATTTGTGACTGATGTGGTGGTGGGGGTTGCCGTGGTCGGAGCTGGGTCTGCGGCGTCGTGTGTCAGCGACGTGGGTTAGGGGGCGGCGGCGTGAGAGGTCTGAAAGTTGAGAGATTGTGAGAGTTTTTTTTTTTTTTTTTTTTTTGAGAAGGAGATTGTGAGAGTTCTGAGAAGAGAAGAAAAAAAAAAAAAAGGAAAAAATAATATTTTAATCCGGCTGAGGAATAAAAAATTATTATTATTTTTAGCTCTCATGAACAGTGCACATCTATCTATAGATGTGCACTGTAGCAATGGAGCTAAAATTTTTAGATTTAACTCCACTGCTGTAGCAAGATTTTTGTGTTTGTGGAGCTAAATTTTAGCAATATAGCAATATGCCTCCACAAAGCTTATTTTCTAACTTAAGGACAAGAGTCTTTGCTAAGTTTTTAAGAAATGTGGGTCTGTAGACATATGCAATCAATAAGCTTTGTATTGTTCTCAACCACCTTAGCCTTTTCATCCTTCTTTGGCTAACCTCCATGTTATTCTTCTGGATTTTTGTTTCTTCTATAATTTTATAGGCTATGTTTGGATGTATTCATTGAATTATGCTTATATAATAGTGTTGGAATAATGGTTATAAACATTAGCATTCATCATTTCATACCAGCTTAAGTTTCTGGGACAAGTGGTAGTTTATCGTGTGTGTGTGTGTATATATATATTTATGTATATATTCAGTTGGGATTAAGGTTTAGTTGATTTGAGTTCAGAATGGTTTTGTATTCTGTGAGTGTTGTTTGCTTATCATATTACTTCCTTTCCCATTTACTTGGCAGGTTGTCATACAATAAATTATTCACAGACTGTGCTGGAGCCATATTTTATTCTTTGATGAAGTTGGCATTAGAAACTCCACATAGTTCACCTAGTAAGTTTTATAATGTTTTCATTATTTCTTTCATTTTTTTTCCTTGATCAGAAGTTTTTCTATGTTTTCTGGTAAGTATATCCATTCAGGTAGAGGTTCTTATTTCTGATCATTTCAAATAAAGCTCTTTATGCTTTTAAGTCATAATCTCTTTCTGCACTTTGATGAATATGTCTAAAGTAGATGAAGCAGTGTTGTAAATTATGATTGATAAGACCAACTGTTAGTTTTTGCCCACTTTTGAGTTTTGCCTTCAAAAGCACTCTTTCATGTTATATGGCCTGAGAAAAATGCTAATTGTTGGAGTATAGCTTAATTGTTTTGGGGGGAAAATCCTCTTTGGAGGCCTTAGACTTAACTAATGGCCCCCACAACATCTAAGGAGAATTTATTGCCCTGGGAGTAAGTCTCTTTGGTAGTTCATTAGGTTTGTCAATACCTTCTTCCCTTATAATTAGCCACTGCCAGAAAATTCCAGCAACCACATATCTTTAGGATATTTTATTTAATCTATTATATATCCTTGTATTTTCAAGGCTTATTTGATTTATTATATGTATGTAAAGTTTTTTTATTTTTTTATTTTTTTTTACAAACCATTACTTATTAATTATCTTCATGTATGCTTTTGGAATATATATATTTTTTCTGTTAAAAATTATGCCCCTTTTTATATTACTTGCATATCATTACCCTTTTTTTATATGTTATGCACTCTTCCACCCTCTTTTGTTGTCATAATGCCAATGCTTATAAGGTCTCATGGCTGTTTATGATTCTCCTTGACCTAGTAACTTTTTGTGGATTAATATTTTCATTCAGCTGCCTTGTCTTGCAAGGGGTTTGGGGTTTCTGTTGTCCAATGGGCTAAACTCTGAGAGGGGTGGCACACATTCGCTTAAATGAATTTTTCATGGTTTCAGCTTGGTTTTAATGATAGCATATTGCATTTGTACATTTAGTACTTTCTTATGCTGTTCATATCTTTCTCCATAACAGACGTCTTTTATATATGACAAGTTTTCCTTGCCTTTTGATCTATGCAATGAAAAAATCTTGTTTTTATTCCACTTTTTAGGTGAATTATGTAATAGCACAATGGACGTAATTACAAAATGGAAAAAACTTCTGAAGTCTTACCTGACTGACATTGATGAGCAGGTTTGTATTTGATAGTCCCTTATTGTAGCCATCTCTTTGACTTTAATTTTTTCTGAAGTTGCACTTCTGAACTGGCATTTTATAACGAGTCCTTCGTTTTAACCTCTTTGGAAGATGATTGGTTTTAGATTTAATTAGTTGATTTAAAATTATACTCGACCTATGTTAATTAGGGAGGCAAATGAAAGGGACCCCCCAACCCCCTCAAAAAAAAGAAAAAAAAAGAGAGATTTTCTCTCAATTACTTTCAGACTCTGCATATAAATATATATATATGGAGAGAGAGAGAGAGAGAGAGAGAGAGAGAGAGAGAGAATCTCTACTTCTAACCTGTGTGCCAATTACACTACTACATTTCTCGGTTATTTCAATAGATTTTGATTTATCAATACAGTAATTTTCACTGATGGAAATTGAATACTGATCTTAATCAGAGTCATATGGGTCTTTGCATTATAATTTTAGATATATTTACACAAGGCATGATTAACTTGGCTATAATGTTATTAGATATTGTATTGATGGTTACCAATCTAATGCTCATTATTTCATAGTCAATTTTGTACTAATTTTTTCTTGAATACTTCACAGATCGAAGTAATACAAAAATTTGAAGAAATTTGTTTGGAATCTGCCAAGGAATTCTCTCCGTTGTTTTCAAAGGTATAATTTTCTTTACATTTTACGGTCGTAAGGTAGATGGGTACTATTAACGTGCTAAACAGACAAGAATGAGAGGGTGCACTTCTCTTCAGTATGTAGTTTTCTATGATGCTTGTGGTCCCTTATTATGATATTTTTGTTCCATCAAACACGCACACACATTGTTGCAGGCTCTTCCATCAGCAATGATGCTATCATAGTAATATAGTTTATGTGATCTACTTTGGGAGCCCTCCTCTGATTGGTTTCTTGAAGGTTGATTTAAATTGTTGGGTAAATTACATTTTAAACCTTATACTTTAGGGTTGGTTTCAAATTAAACCCTATTGTTTCAAAAGTCACAAATTAAACCCAAAGATTGTTATCAAATAAACACTATAGTCTTGTTAGTTTCAGATTGATCCCTGGACTCTTAAAATTGTATCAATTTAAACCCTCCAATCTAACCCATTAAACTGAAAAATCCAGGGTTTAAATTGATATGATTTTAAAAGTTTAGGTTTCAATTTGAATCTAGTGAAACTACAAGGTTAAATTTGCAAGTCTTAAACTTCAGTGTTTAGTTTGGAAACCTTGACTGACTTGGTACACACCACACCATGAAGAACAATTATTTCCATTTTCCAATCATTTCATGAAGATATCCTGAATAAGGTGGAGATCGCTGATGCAATGAGGTAGGGTTTCTGTAATGGCGGATGCTGGTAGTAGAAATGTTGTGAATTGGACTTAAGACAGAAAACAGGTCATTGGAAAATTTTCCTATCTACTCAAAAGGGCTGTTATTATTTTGTGGTGGATTCTTCATTTTTTTCCATCAAGTTTTATGGTTAAGTAGACTTAGTTTGATTTTGTTTTATTCTGCCGATACTAATCATTGCTATTTTCTTTTGCAGATTCTGTTTCATCTGTATGACAAAGATCTCATACAAGAAGATGCTATTCTAAAGTGGGATGATGAGAAAAAAAATGCTGACGAAGTAGATAAAGTTTTTGTTAAGCAGTCAGAAAAATTCATTCAAGTAAGAATCATTACTCATAAATTTTCATTTCTTAAAAATAAAAGAAAGAAATTTTTTTTCAATAATTTGTTCCTGCAGTGTGGCCAATATCTTTATTCTGGATTTCTTGACTTTTAAGGAATAAAAATTAAGATAGATGATTTATACCCTTCCTATTGGCCATGCTTCTCTCAAATATCACCTGATGTTGTCATAATATTTGCATGTTCATATGTGTTTTTCGGTTGCAGTGGTTGAGAGAGGCACCGGAAGAAGACGATGAAGAAGAAGATGAAGAAGAATAGAAAGGAGTTGATTCATAGATCTAATTTGCCCGGGGTGGGATGTACTGTTTCAAGTATCAAATTGATATATCATCTTTTAGGGTGTTGTATTATATAGTGGTGATAAGGGTTTTGTCCATGGTCTAAAAATTTGAAAGAGCCATGATCCATTTTCAATAGAGGGAACCCAAAACTGAAACTTTTTTTTTTTTTTCTCTTTTGACTTGTCTTTATATAATTTTGAATGAAAAGTAAGGTTTGAGAAAGTAATTTCCCAAATTTGTTACTTTCATAGTCTGATTTTATCATTTATGCCATTTTTTTTCCCAATTTTCAAATGCAGGTCTTTTTTTTTTTTTACAAACCATCTGCATCTGTAATTATTAATAGTTAAACTTGAGACTGTTTACTTGAACTATCTCTTTTATCTCATTGTAAGTACTTTTGATGTCTTTGTTAATGGTTTTCGGATTCTCAGTTGTACCACAAGTCGTGGCCTAAATCACATTATATAACAGCAATGACATAAAAGAAAGTAATTTTCTTTTAAACTGACGAATCACTAATTGGGTAAAATATTTCATTACTGAAGGCATAATAAAAGGTTTCGTTCGTAATTTTGTTGAATTGAGTTGGTGATTGAGATTTTTTGGTATAGGTATCTGGGATTTTTTGAAAACTCAATTTTTGTACAATAAATATGAGGAATCAATACACTACGCAAAAATCAACATTATACACAACCAATATAAATTATGTTCCTTATTGTACTAAATAAATATACAAAATCCATAAAATAAATATACAAAATCAATATTATAAACTGAAATTAGACAAATAAACACAATTATTTTTTAAATTGAGTCTGGATAAATGATAATGCATGATCAATTATGAATATACAAAACATGTGTTAGAAATGGGCTGCTTAGAAGGGAGGAGGCCCACCAAACACTGGTCCGCAGCAGCTCTCTATGATGCTGCAGCAGCAGCAGCAGCAGCAGCAGAGGAAATAAAAACTGCCAATCAAAATATCAAATAAGGGGTGGTAGGTACATGCACTTAAAAACATGTGTTTGATTATTTGAAAACATACGTGAAAATACGTGTGGGTGAAAAAGTGTGCGAAAATGCGTGTAATGTTGTTTGAAAACTGAAAACGTGTGTTTGAAATTATGTACCAAACATTTAAAAAAAAAATACAAGACCATCTTTTTATTTTTTATTTCAAAATTTATCACAATTGTACCATTTCTAAACTGGGCTGCAAATTGGGCCGAAAATCTAACGCCCTTGACGCCAATAGGCTCCATAAGGTGCCCAGGTAATATTGAGATAGTTATAAGTGGTATATTTACCAGCAGCAATTTGGGGTCTAGAAGCAAAGACATGGTCATGTGTCTTTAGAGTTTATAAGAATCTAAATTTGGGAGAGGCACGCACACAAGAGAGATGTGGAAAAAATTTGGATTTGTTTTAATTGATTTTAAAGAAGGGTGTTTCGGTCTTCTAAGTTTGTTTCACCTAAATGAAGCATGTGCTTGTCATGTGCAGTAGGATTCCATTAAATATAACAGCAAAAATAACACCAGGGTGTAAAGTGTGATAAATGTGATAGTTTATGGTGCAAAATGTGCGTTCAAATAGTTTAGGGTGCAAAGTGTAATATGGTGCATAGTTTAGGGTGGTAAAGTGTAATTTCCCCTATTATTATTTTAAGGAAATAAACATAAAAAAGGATTCAATAAATCAATTCAACTAAAACCTATACATTTCTCTCTCTCTAGTAATTTTATCTAATTTTCCATTCATTCATTTTATCTTGCGAGCAATGTCGTGACACAGAACAAGTTTACCAACTTGACTTAAACAACATGAAGTAACAAACTGACAACATCAATTAATTGAACCTTTATATACTAAAAGAAAAGAAAAATATTTATTACAATGGAAAAAAATTGTTACAATAACATCAAAGTCATTACAATAGTTGATACGAGTTGTTGCAATAAAATTTAAAGTAATAGGTTTGTGCAACAAAAAAATTGTTGCAGTAAAATTTAGATATTTTAATGACAACGTTGCTATTACATATTTGTTGTTTCAACAAACAATTTACTACTTCAAATATCTTGTAACAAGAGGTTATTAATTTACGAATTTTATTACAATAGATTGCAAATAATTTACCAAAATAATTTGGGTCAAGTTATTGCAACGATATTTTTGTTGTAATTAATAATTGTTTCATGTTTGTTATTGTAATAGATTGTAAAATAATTGATATTGAATTATTGCAATAATATTTTTGTTGCAGTTTCATGTTTGTCATTGCAATAAATTGTAAAATAATAAATATTTTGTTATTGCAATGACATCTTTATTGCAATAACCTATTACTTTGAAATTTTAATTATAATAGATTGTAAAAATAATTGGTATCAAATTATTGCAACGATTTCTTTGATTTAAGTTATTGCAACAAATTTTTGTAATGTAGTTTTATATTTAAGAGAGAGATTTTTCAATTTGGTCAAGGAAATCAACCAAGGAGACAGTGTGAGGCCCTATTACTCTCCAATGCGTAAACCTTCCAAGTCTAGAGGTGGCTTTAAGGCATTTATAAGTTAGGGATGACAATTTAGATCCGACCCGCGGATACCCGACCCGGCTCGGCCCGACCCTAATGGGCGGGATTTTACCCGGCCCGATAAAGAATAGGGTCGAGTATGGGTTTTAAAAAAAAAATCCGAAGCGGGTCCAAGTCGGGTCCGGGTTTTATCAAAAAACCCAAAACCCAGCCCGGATAAAACCCGGTTATGTGAGATTACTAAACCCCCCCCCCCCTTATATATATATATATATTTATATATATATTTTATATCAATGTAAACACTAAGTCACTACTCACTAACTCAATACCCAGCCTAGCTGCCTCTCATTCTCATTTCAATTCACGCCTCAGTCAGTGCCTCATCACGCCCTCAGCCCCTCACGCCTCAGTGCCTCATCACAATCAACTTTGGTTAAGACATTTACAATCCTAGCCACCACCATGTCCTAGCCACCCAACAAAAATCCACAAACCCAGCCTTAAAATCGAGATTGGTAAGCCATAAACTCACGTAGCACTAAAAATGTAAAATCAGTAACCCCACGCAGCAAAAAAGTAAAACCAAATCTGAGCCAATGAGTGAGCTATTGAAGGTGGAGGTAGAGACAATGGAGGTAAAGCCGATGGAGGTGGAAAATAACGAAAAAAAAAACCCAGGAAGTTCAAACCTGAGAATCGGTGTGTAAAGCTGACCATGGTGGAAGTAAGGCTGGTGATGGGTGGAGGTGAGGCCGGTGATGGGTGGTGCCGACGATCGCAACGGTGACCGGTGATGAGTGTCTTGGTGGTCTGTTTGTGGGAGAGAAGGGTTTGATGATGGGTTGGGTAATGGAGAAGAAACTGGGATTTGAATGGGGCCACGTTATATGGCTTGAATGGGCTTCAAAAATTTTTTTTTTGGTTGGGCCAAATTTAGGCCCAAGAAGATAAATGGGGCCCGGTGGGGCGGGTCTGGGCCCCGAAAAAAAAAACCCAATTAATAATCGGGTCAGGTCTGGGTCGCGGGTTTTGGCCCGCGGGTTGGGTCCGGGTATGCAAAAACCCGGCCCGAACCCGACCCGTTGCCATTCCTATTTAGAACTAATACATCACTCCTCATTCTTTCATTCACTTTCTCAAAAAAAAGAGACAAATCATGGAGGTGTGTCATTTCCTTAGAGTTGTGCATTCTTGGCTTCACTTACATCAAGTTGTTCAAAATTTTCAATTCTCCAAGGTTACATCCTCTAGTGTCCTTATCACTTTGTATTGTTCTCAACCACCTTAGCCTTTTCATCCTTCTTTGGCTTGTAGATAAATTTGGGGTAGCCATGGCTCATGGCTTGGCTTAAATTGATTGGGTGGAGGTAGCAAAAGATGACCCAGAAGCCTGAATCTATCCAACATTTTTTTTGATAAGTAAAAGAATTTGGTAAGATAAAAGCCCACTTAGCTGATGGGCTTATACACACACACATATATCCAACATAGACCAGCCCAGTTCTACCATGTGTTTGGTTCTACCAGTTGCCAGGTAATTAAGGTCTAGTAAATATCAATCCAGCCTTAGAGTACATGGGTGTGACTTGGGCTAGGCCTTCCAAACTCCACCCTTTTGCACCTTTATCTGGGGGATGGTTCAAAATTTGGATGGGTTTGGCTCCCACAGTTCCAACTCTTGATCTGGATAATCCTTGCACAAAGTATAAGGAAAAATGGAAAAACACTTCTGAATTTGGGTCAAAATCAAACTAATGTCATGTTCTTTAAATTGAGGGAAGTTAGTTTCGAGAAGTGCTCAAATTGATCCTTCTGTCTAATATCTGTCTTATTTTTAATAAAAGATTCATTTTAGAGTAAATTTAATAAAAATTTCATCTTAAAAAATTCGTTTTTGTTTTTCTCTCATTATGGGTCACTGGGTTAATGCCATTGTATGGTGGTCTTGGTAAGAAGAAGAAGAAAACAGAAAATAAAAAAGATTTTTAATTAAAAATTCACTAAAAAAATGAAATTTCAACTAAAAATAAGACAATTTAGAATGATCAATTTGGCATTCTCAAATTTCAAGGAATTCTAATATTAAACTAGAAGAACTGGGTCACTTTGATTTTGACCCAAAGTTTGTGGATGTTTTTGCATTTTTTCCCAAAATTATCCAAGCCTGATCATTGTGTTGTTTTGTTTTGTTTTTGTATTTTCTTTAATAACAGATTGAAATTACTGGTACAAATAGAAATGGGAATCTTTTACATGTATTGATAAATCATTGTATCGATGGTTTTGATTAATCATCTTTGCTTTTATTCTCTTCATGCAGCTGCATTTGGAGCAGTTTTGCACGTGGTATCCACGTCACTTCTTGGTATAACAGCAATCACCATGGCAAATACTATTGCTGGTGAAGAAACGGTGCATAAACTAGCTTCACTTTTGCTTGTAATTCTTGGTGGTAGTTATGTCTTGCTGTTTCTGTCTGGAAAGGGTGGTCACAGTCATTCTCATAACCAACCCATGGAGAAAATGGCTGTTGCTGGTCTTGTACTTGTTCCTGCATTGTCACCCTGTGCAACCACACTTCCTGTATTTCTTGCTGTTGGAAATTCATCTTCCATGATGGTGCTTGCTATCATTGTGCTGTTATTCAGGTATCACTTAAAGTTATATCATGGGTTTTTGTTACTTAGTTTTGATCTATTTGATTATCTCATGACTTGGTTGTTGAAATTTTTTTAAAGCAATTCAAGAAAGTAATAAGTTAGTCAGATTATACCATCATTGTTTTGAAGCAAAGAAGCTTTGCAAACCCCTAAAAGGGTTCATTCTGGCAGGGGTACATATACAATCTATATTGAAATGTCCTCTTTTTGTTTTTTCCTACTATTATTATTATAGTTACTACTATTACAACAGATACTCTCAATCAATATTTAATCCTCTAATATGCAACATGTTTCTAATTGACCTGGATGTCAGCCATCATTTCCTGGTGCTGAATTGTGTGAAATTAAAATTATGGGAAACTTTTCTGCCATTACCAAGCCTGACACAGTTTGATATTGGATTTGCAGCACCATAACTGTGATGACCTCGCTTGTGGCTCTATCGTTTTATGGTGCCAGTCAGCTCAAATTTCACTGGGTGGAGCGGTATGACAAACTTCTTGTGGGTTCTGTGCTATGTTTGGTAGGAATTTTGACACTTATATTTCGTGATCATGATCATGGACATGGACATGGACATGGACATGGAGTTGAAGGTATTACTGGAGAGCAGCTGCATAGGAAACTCATTGTTCTATGAAGATTTTGATTCCTCCTGTGTACTCTGGGAAAAGTTCACGGAATGTCTTCATCTGGATCAAGTAGAAATGGGTGTAAACTATGTTCCATACTGACATATATGAGTATTGTAATTGTTTTGTTCAATTTGATTGTTCTAATCATATGATAATCCTTGTGTAAGTACGTGCATGTGCGTGTTACATTCTTCGAAATCCTGTGATGCCTGAAAGTCACGTGCGTTCGTGTCTATGGTTGCTGCTTGCTATGGTTAACTTCTACATAATTTGCATACAACACACATACTTAAATCACTTTCTTTCTTCTTCTTCTTTTGGTTATATTTTTTAAATTTATAGATAATGCTAGAATTTTGTTCATCCATAAGCTTAAAAGCATTGTAAGTTAACTATTATAAGAGCATTAGAGCATTCTCATCAGCTCTCTCATAAAAAATTCTATTTTGACACACTAAAAATCTACTTTATCATTTTAGCGTATCATTTTACAATCCATCATTTATCACATCTTCTATTTTTCAATTCTATACGTTAAAATAATATATTCAACACATTAAATAACATTAAACAAATTCCAACACATTAAACTACAATCACAATCAATCTCCACAAACCACCAACGGCAACGGCAATGGCAACGGCAAATCACCACCAACGGCAAATCAACCTCCACAAACTACAATCACAATCACTGGTTCTCCAACAAATTCCAAATCCAAAAACCTCAACAAAAAAGAAAAGAAAAAGAAAAAGAAACTTAAAATCTTCAACAAACACTGCCGGCCCACTACAGCCACAAACACCGCCGCCCACTACAGCCATAAACATCGCCGGCCCAAAACTCAACCAACCACCGCCACAACCACCGGCCCAAAATCCCAACCCAACTGATCAATCAATGACCCAAAACCCACACATCGAAACCCACTACAGCCACAAACACCGCCGCCCACTATAGCCACAAACATCGCCGGCCCAAAACTCAACCAACCACCGCCACAACCATCGGCCCAAAATCCCAACCCAACCGATCAATCAATGACCCAAAACCCACACATTGAAACCCACTATAGCCACAAACACAGCTGCCCACTACAGCCACAAACATCGCCGGCCCAAAACTCAACCAACCACCGCCACAACCATGACACCACCACCGGCCCAAAATCCCAACCCAACCGATCAATCAATGACCCAAAACCCACACATCGAAACCCATCCCAAATATCACACCCACAACCCGATTAAGAGATCTAAAGGTCGGCGGCAAGGGCTGTGGAGGTCGGCGGCGAGGGCTGTGGAGGTTGACGACGAGGTGAGGCAGCGAGAGATCTTGAGCAAAGATGAGAGAGATCTTGAGCAGGGAGGACTGAGAGGGAAGAGATAGAGAGTGACGGAGAGAGAAGAGAAAAGAATAAAGTGATGAGAAAGGAGAGAGAAAGATGAATAAAAAAACAACAAACGGAAATGGCATTTTCATCCGTACGCTCGAGCGTACTATAGCATGTTCCATAATTTTAGCATATTTAGCACACCTGATGAGGGTCTGTTTTTGTGTTTGGTGTGCCAAATGTGCCAAATATTTGGCATTTGACACACCAAACACCAAAAACAGACCATCATGAGATGTGTTAAATGCCAAAAAATTATGAAACATGCTACAGTACACTCTCATCTTTGGCATGGTATGGATCAAAATGGCATATGGTGTTTATTATTTTTTATTCATCTTTCTCTCTCATCTCAATTAAAATATCTCTTCATCTTTACTTTCAGCCACACATTCACTGCTTCTCCATCTTCACTCTCCCAGACTTTTTGCTCTCCCCTCTTCCTTTTGCTCTATTCTCTTCCCATTCATGAATCATGAGCCACCACCAATTTCCTCTCTACCATCTCACAAATTCCATCATCACTAATCTATAAAATCTCCTTCACCAGTTTTTTTTTCCCCTTTTGTTCGCTCTCTCCTCTTTGTTCTATCTCATACACTGAATCGGTTTTGTTCATCTCAGAGCAAAGCATTACTGTTTCGTCTAGCATCTCAGCTTATTGGGTTTGTTTTTCGGAGTTGTTGATTTGCTGAAGGTATCGCTGATTCAATCTTGGTCTCGCCGATTTAATCTCAGTTTCACCAATTCTCTGAAAGTTTCATCGATTCGTTCTACGTCTACTGCGTACAGGTAAGTTCTTCTTCTTCTCTGTGATTCTCTCAGTATTTCGGTGTCTACTTCTATTCTCTCTATCTTCTTAGTTCATATGTGCTGTGTTATGTTTTTTTTTTTCAATTCTTTTGCATTACCAAATAATTACTTGGATGCAAACTATGAGACACTACGGATTCTAAATTATAATTCCAGCATTTAGAGTGATAATCTATTTGTTTCATTAATTCCAGCATTTAGGCTAAAATCATATCTCTCACAAATGGTTTTACATTTAGGAATTTAATCTTGAGAATAAAACAATATGTACCAAAGATCTAATTCTAGCATTTAGAATTTAGAATGATAAAGAGTGAGGTGTGGATTCACAAGCGTCTCTCTTTGTGTGTGTGTGTGTGTTAAAGGTGAACCTATCAGTCACAATTTCACAAAGCCATATATATATATATATATTAATAAATATTTTGCAATAATTCCTGTTTTTGTGCATTCATATATGCATTTGATTGTTAAAGGCCTTGTAGCTGAATTGGCACCTCCTCATGCACAAAGTGTTTCGGGGTCTAGAGGGGAAAGGGTTCAAGTTACGGGGTTAGCAGCATGTTGTAATTATCTCTGAAAAAAAAAAGATATGCATTTGATTTTTTATTTTTGGGGGGCTCTCTTTGGACTACCTAAATTATTTTTATCTACATATCTATTTAGAGCATGGACTCAAGACATTATTCATTGTACACTGATGTCTCACGACGGAATATTAATCTTAAAGAGCAACTTTTTGGTGTATCTAAAAATAGTCCCATGTTAGTCCAAGATTCTCCATTGAATGATGAAGTTGCCACTTCTATGAAAAAAACAACACATGGTATCAACTTCAGTTCTGAGGAAGATAAGCTGCTTGTAGCAGCATGGCTTAATACCAGTGTCGATCCTGTGTATGGTAATGAGCAACATAAAACAACATTTTATGGCAAAGTTACAAAATACTTCAAGGACCACAAGACTGATTCTACACGTAGTATTTCATCCCTAACAAGCCAATGGGGAGTGATTAATAGGGTTGTGGGTCCTTAGCTAAAATTGAAGCAAAGAATGAAAGTAGAACCACTGCTGAAATGAAGGTATAAATTTTGCAATGGTCTTTAATTTTTTTAGATTTACAACACAAATGAATTGTTTGAAGAAACTAATTATGTTATATTTATTTAATTTTTTTTAGATTAAGAAAGCAAGGGAATTGTTTAAAGGAATTCACGGTTACTTTTTTCAATATGAACATTGTTGGCTATTGTTGAAGGATTTTCCCAAGTGGGCACATACTATGCCTAGGGAAGATTTAAGAAAAGAAATGCATCAAACTCCAGATTCAATAAATCAAGAAGGGAGGGTTGATGACACTATGGATTTTGAGAGGCCAATAGGTAGAAAAGTTGAAAAGGCTAATCGAAAGAGAAAAGATGATGAAAAGATTTCGCAACGGAATATTTGAAAAAGAAAATGAAAATTCTGAAGAATCTTGTGCACATTAAAAAGAGAAAGTACGTATCAAAGCGGAAAATGTTCGCTTGCAAGAGTTGAAAGAGAATGAAAGAATTATAATGCTAGACACAAGTGTCATGAACGAAGACCAAAGAACTTTTTATGATGGACTCCAAAAGGAAATCCTTGCAAAACAAAGATCAACTCGTTCGTTGGGTTGAGATGATGTTGGTGATGTCTTGTTTCAACCTTATTTTGGTAGTAACTTATTTTAGGCCTTGATATGTATTTTGTGGCATTTTTTGGGTGTAGCTGATTTTAGGCCTTGATATGTATTTTGTGATCTTAGCAAAAGGTCTTGACTATTTTATTATGTGATTTCGTTGTAGATTCTATTAGGCCACTGCCATCTAAGTAATCCTAACATTTTAGCATATATAAAATGTCGTGTATTTTCTATGTTTGATTTTATATTACTATAGAATTCGTGTTGCCTATAATTGTGTATTTTCTAGTTATAAATCTTAAATTATCATTAATAACTATTCTGAGTACTTGTAAAATGAGGAAATTTTGGCCTTATTTGGTTTAATAATAATGAATTATTATTAGTGGTGTGTGCATTGAAAAATGGAAGTGCTAGTCTGAGCAAGTTCAAGGGTTCCAATCTTGAAGCATATGCACGAGATTGTGATTGTGCATAGAATGGATGCACTATATCAGTACTATGGAATATATCTATGTGAGCATCGGGTAAGAGATAATCTTAAAGATACTTTTATATCACTAAAGGCTGAGCCAGGTCTTGATAAGTCTTTTCTAGATCAATTATTAAGCGGTTGGAGCCAAGGCTTTGTGGATCTTAATGTATTGAGAACAACATAGTTATCTTTTTGGAAGCTATTGTTGTTTATCTATTGTAGTTGCAGGTTTCTGTTCCATGTATGCACGTTTGCAAAGTATACACCTATATAGATTATATACTATATACATTTTTTTTTTGTTATATTTTCTTATAGTTTCTATGCTTGTCTTGACTGTTGGGCTCTTCTAATTGTTTCTGAAATGTATCCATTGGTTTACAATTCTTAGTGCTAGAAGAAGATAGGAGAGGATCTCATCTTAGGCCACGTTTTTATTTAAAGAAAATTTTATATTCTGTACATAATGATCAAATCTTCTTTTAAAGTTATCAATTTCATTTCATATTATGTTTCTTGCATCTATATTGATAATTGCTTTCCAGTGTTTTCTTCTAGTTTATCTCCATGGGTCGTTCTTTTTTTCGTGAATTGCTTGATGATGACTCAGATGAAGATGAGATAATTA
Organism: Notholithocarpus densiflorus; assembly: GCA_030021035.2. Lineage (NCBI taxonomy): Eukaryota > Viridiplantae > Streptophyta > Magnoliopsida > Fagales > Fagaceae > Notholithocarpus > Notholithocarpus densiflorus. The sequence goes on from JARYZH020000075.1 coordinate 1,879,914, forward strand.
CACAACTTCTCACTAGTTCGACATCACAACGTAAGCGTCATCGATATATTGACCGTAATCATATGGCAGGCCATAAAAGGCTTTATGATGACTACTTTGCTGAAGTGCTTGTATATCCTCCCAAAGTATTTCGAAGGAGATTTTGAATGAGACGTTTTCTTTTTCTCCGAATCCTATCTAAGGTAGAAGCTCATGAACCTTACTTTATCCAAAAAAGAAATAATGCCAAAAAGCTTGGTCTATCTCCCCTTCAAAAGATGACCGCTGTACTTAGGATGCTTGCTTATGGAGTAACAGTTGATTTTATGAATGAATATGTGAGAATAGTAGAAAACACTGCAATGATGAGTCTGAAAAAATTTGTTGCAGCAGTGGTTGCTATTTTCTCAGAGGAATACTTGAGGTCACCAAACAATGAAGACATCGCTAGATTGTTAGCCCATAGCCAAAATCGTGGATTTCCAAGCATGTTGGGAAGTATTGATTGCATGCATTGGAAATGGAAAAATTGTCCAGCTGCATGGAAAGGGATGTATTGTGGTCATATTCGTGAGCCAACTATTATTTTGGAAGCAGTGGCTTCATATGATCTTTGGATATGACACTCATTTTTTGGGTTACCTGGGTCAAATAATGATATTAACGTGTTAGAGCGGTCTCATATATTTTCTGAGCTTGCACAAGGACGCGCTCCTGCAGTTAATTACTCAATCAATGGTTATGATTACACAATGGGATACTATCTTGCCGATGACATATATCCAAAGTGGTCAACATTTGTGAAGACAATCCCATCTCCACTAGGAGAAAAAAGAAAATTATTTGCAAAAGCTCAGGAGGCATATAGGAAGGATGTCGAGCGTGCATTTGGAGTGCTTCAAGCACGATTTGCAATTGTACGTGGAATTGCACGGTTTTTCTATCATGAAACACTACAAGACATTATGAAAGCATGCATAATTCTCCATAACATGATTATTGAAGATGAGCGAGATGAAGCTAAAGCAGTGTACTTAGATTATGAACAAATTGATGAGATTTCATGTACACCAATGTCACGTGAGCCGACAAATGAATTTACAGAGTTCATTCAAGTTCATCAATGCATTAGGGACCAAGAAGTTCATTCTCAACTCCAAATGAATCTCGTTGAACATTTATGGCAATTACAAGGAGAGTCATGAAAACTTTTGGTTTTGTTTATTTGTCTCCTCTTCTTTATGGAGTTGCCATTAAAACTTTTGACTTGGTTTATTTGTTTCATTTTGTTTATGAAGCTGCCATTAAAACTCATTGGCTATGTTGTTTTGTTGTGTTAAGTTTAAGTACCAGCCAATTGTTTTGTTGTGTTAAGTTTAAGTATCATTTGTCATCAAGGAAGTGGCAAGCTTAACTTTGTTGAATTCAATGGGTTTTTTGTGTGAGTTAATGTTATTGGATATGAGTTATGCGTGTAAGTTTTCTATGGACTACATTGGTAGTTTAGTTCAATTGAAACAACTCCAACTTGACAGGTTTTCTTTTAGATTGCATTTATAAATATGTTTTCGGCTTTTGATATGAGTCTTGATAGGTTCAAAGTTTTTTTTTTTTTTTTTTTTGTTTTTGTTTTTGGTTTTTTTTGTTGAAGGTGACAGGTTCATAGTTTAGTTTATATTTTATGTATATAGTTTTTGACAGATTGATAGTTTAGTTCAATTAAAGTGGATATGAGTTTCCATTGCATCTATCATTTTCTTCAAAAAATTCATGTGATCGTTAAGGAAAAAAAAAATCCAAAAACATGGTTGTCACGAAAAATGGATTTCCAGAAGTATGACCATTAGAATAATTTTTTTTTTAAATGCTTGTTAAGAAAATATGGATTTTAAAAATATGACCGTTAGAATAAGACAACTATTTGAAAATGTTACCGTTAGAATAAGACGAATATTTGAAAATACGACTATTAGGAACAAATAATAAAGAAAGAATAAATTAAAAATTAAAAATAATTAAGAAATAATATTTAAATGAAGTGGTAAAAATATAGAACATCTGATATATAGTGTATTATAAAGTAGTGTGTTAAAATAAAAAATGTAACTTTTTAATGTGTCAAAATAGCATTATTTTACAATGTCTGATGGTAATGCTCTAAGAGCAGCACAACAAGAACATATGTCCTCTAATCAAACATTAACATCACATCAAGACATAGCATGTGAGGTTTTATAAAAATAGCCATTCTATTCTTATTTTCTATGCTCAAAAGCAAATTTCCAGCAATGACGGTTTTTTCTTTTTTTGCTGAATCAGCAATGACAGATTTGTCAAAAGCAATTGGATCTCTTCAATCAAATCAAGTGACCAAACGGACCATTGGGTAGTAGTCATATTGCATGACTCATTCAGATAAGCTCACTATCTTTACACTCAAAGATAGAATATTTTTGCATGTGACGTGGGGCTTCAGGAAGTAACATTTGAATGCGACTCAGAGCTCCTCTTTCAAGCACTTATGGGTAAAGCAACTCCTTCTGCTACCATCTCCAACGTCGTCGCAACATGCTTATGTAGACTCCAAGACTTCAGAGCAGCACAGTTCTCCCATGTTCGTCACTAAGGGAATCGACTAGCACACATTTTGACTCAATACGCCAAAAATTTAGATTCATTTGTAACTTGGATTGAGGAAAATCCAACTATTATTGAGAACGCTACGGCTCAAGATGTATTCCTGTTTCAATCTTCTTAATAAAGTTGACATATTTCTTATCAAAAAAAAAAAAAAAAGATAGAATATAAAAAAGATGCTTAATCACGTGAGAGTTAAAGAGTTTTTATTATAACTCGTGTTAGACATGACATACATTAATAAATTTGTTTTTGAAAATTTTTTTTCGAGAATTGAAAAAGCTGTCAAAACTTTTTCAATTTCCGATAAAACTTTTTCCAAAAATGGTATACTATTGTGTGCTCTTAAAGCATCCACAGCAGTGGAACTAAAAATTTAGCTATTTAGCTCCACCAAAAGTTACTTTATTTATTTTACCTACACACATGCTGCAGCAGTGTATCTATTTTAGCTTTTAACACAATAAAATAATATAAACATCACAATAAAATAATATATCCCCTACAATAAAATAATATATCTTACTACCCAAAAAACATCCACAGCACTAACCACAACCACCTCTACCATCAGCCACAGCCACAACCACCACCACCACCAGTCCATAGCAGGAAAAAAAAAAAAAAAAAAACCACTAACCGAAATCTCCAATCTTTTTCCTCAACCTAGACCAAACAAAATCACCAATCACAGAGCTGGGCTTCGGTGAGGAGGACAGTGTCGGCGTGGGTCTGATCGGTGGAAGAGAAGTGGGTCTAAGGCGGATGGGTCTGATTGGCGGAAAACCAAAGCAATGGGCTGAGGAAGGCAGCAACGATGAAACCCAGAGAAACCCAAAGCTTAGATCGACGATGAAACCCAAGAAATCTAGAGAAACCCAAGCTTGTCGGCGTTGGGTGAGTGTTGAGATGGAGGACTAGGCGGAGGTGTGGATCGGCGGCTTGGGGCTTGGGTCGGCTTGGGCCGGTGACGTTGAGGCCGGCAGAGGCGTGGGTTGGAGAAGTTGAGACAGAGAGGTGAGAGTGACTAAGAGAGAGAGGGGCACGTTGTGAGGTGAGAGAGGCATGGTGGGAAGACTTTTATTATTTTAATCGGGCCAGGAGTAAAATATTAATTTTTTTTTAGCTCTCAGCTACAGTGCACATCTATCTATAGATGTGCATTGTAGCAATGGAGCTAAAAAAAAAAAGTTTAACTCCACTGCTGGAGCATGGTTTTTAGGTGTTTGAGGAGCTAAAAATACCAATATGGCTTTTTAGCACTACTACTGTGGATGCTCTTAGGGCACACGTTAATAAAATCCTTATTATAATGAAATAATAAGCTACCAAGGGATTAATAACAAATGAAAAACATTAAAAAATGCCTAAAGACATTTGTTTATGAACCATTTCAGAAAAAATTTTATGGGAAAAAAAAAAAAGAATTAATGTTTTGACAGTCTTTTCTATTTCCCATAAAAGTGGAGTCAAAATTCTCCTGAAATTGTTTATTAATAATTGCCCTAAGAACACTCATTAACATGCCCCATAACAAATTATCAACCCATTTTAGGAATGAATTTGAACATCTTTCCATCTTCCTTAAAAGGATATTAGATGAGTTATACTTACATGACAGATGGAGTTCAGAGGGCATGCAGCGACTAGATGGAGAGTTATACTTACATGACAAAAGCATAGTTCCAAACAATGTTTCATTTAATGTTAAGTAACTTGAATTTCTGACCCAGTTTCGCCCAAAGAGAGGAAAAAAGAGAGATAAATAATGACAATTATTAGTATGGCCATGATAGGAACACAAGCCATTGAATAATAATAAACACAATAAAAAAAGGGTCCAAATTTTAACTGGACATCTCATTTTATTTTAATAAAAAATAATCATATCATCCGCTAATAAACCATCTAAGCTAACGCTTAGCGCTTGAAGTTTCAACATCATTTTTTTTCGTTGCATCACCATTTGCAGCACAAGTGTGAAGGTACAACTTTTCTGGGCAAAAATTTGAACAGGAGAAGAAACAAAAATTGACTAATGAATAAAATATGTTTTACCGTCCAAGGTTCTCCCTCTCACTTTTTTTTTTCGTTTTTTTTTTTTTTTACAGACAGCCAACCAAGGTTCTTCCTTATTCCAAAAACTAACGGAAAATGGAAAATAACAAAAATATATTGGAAAGAGGCATGGAAGAATCACGTGTGCCCTTTTCCATTTGAAGAAGACCACAGAAAATTGGGTTTATAGTGTTTAATTTTCCTGAGTGATCTAATAGAGAAAACATGGGGAATCATCCTATAATATTGAGAATATGTAAGATCTTGACATTTTTTTTAGTATCATAAATGCATAAGCATAGCAGCTTATAGATTATAAGGGAATTAGATGTGGGCTTTAATAGTACCTAACTTACTTTAGGAGATTCTTCTAAAAAAAAGAAAAAAAAAAGAAGCTTACCTTAGAAGATTTGAGATGGGCTTGGATTTTACATCTATAAGAGCATTAGCAGTGTCTAAAAAATATGAAATAGTAATAATTTGTAATGGATTAAGAGTGGAACAAAAGCTTAATTGGAAATTTGGGTGACCAATTAGGTCGGTTTATTTTTTTTGTATAGTACTTTACTTTCTGTGCACACCTATTGCCCGTATATAAAGACTCTCTACTGTACAGCTACAGCAGACTCACAGAAATACAAAGATTATTACTTTATTATGTCTTTATTTTCTCAATAACATATTTAGAATGTGTATTGATCGAGGAGCATCATGTGTGAAATCAACGTAGAAGAGTAAAAAAGAAAATTGGACATCTTTTTTAAAAATTATTGCTAGTAATTATATCAGAAAAGTTGATTAGTAAGTTCTAAGAGGAGGGGTATGAGATGAAGCAATGTTTTTGGTAAAATATGAACTACTTTATGGAAAAGAAAAATGGAAAAGAATCATGCACACACACTTTTACTACCATCCTGTTGTTTTTTCCCCCTCCTTTACTGTTTTTTACTTCACCTTATTGGGACTAAAATTGGAGTAGTTGATCTAAATTCTATATCTTCTTGTCTTCAATCATCAAACCTGTTTCATGAAACATCAAGTAGGTAGGTATATTTAATCAAACTTGGTATTATTGCAAATTGACTTGTCATGAAGAATTATGTTAAAAGGAACAAAAAGGGTCAATTCATAGTCTCGGAAAAAGAATGCCAGCCCAGCAAATTGTGGAACGACAAATTTTAGTTGCTCACACTATTACTTACTGCACACCTAATTATAACTTATTGGTAATCGGCTATTCTCTAATGATGGTATTGATGGACACAAATGAAAATAGAGAACTTTTTGTATGTTTAATCTGGGTTGGTCTATTTGCTGACTAATGAAAAGATGGTCGTTAGCTTTGCTTCAATGTTTCGATTGAAATTCTTCTCAAAAAAAAAAAAAAAAAAAAGGTTTCAATTGAAATTTAACATTGGATAATGGCTTTAGTAGTAGAAACTTTTTAAACACTCATCATGGGTGCAAAAGTGGTGGGGTTAGGTTCGTTTATTTCAAGGCATAGAAGAAGAAGTTTTTAGAGTAAGGGGCTTGTTTTTTTGTTATTTGGAAACAGTTTTTTTTTTTTTTTTTTTTGGGTAAAAAGATAATTACAATATGCTATTAATTCCATAGTTCGAACCATTTCTCTTCGATACCTCCAAGCACTTTGTGCACGAGGAGGTGTCAATTCAGCTACAAAGTCCTTGACAATTTATGTTATAAGTTAAAACTAACCAAAGCTCAAAAAAAAAAAAATTGTTAGACAATTATGGTTGTAGTGGTGGTGTGGTGAAAGGGAAAGGAGAAGTGTTGATTTCAATGTGCACGAGGTGAGAGGGGTGGTGGCTTAAGGAAGTAGATGGAAGGAGATGGTGGTAGTGACATGGAGAAGGTGAGAGGGAGGTGGTGTTGGAATTTTTTACTTTTAGTTAGGTTTCATTAATTGAGATTTTTTTTTTTTTTTTTTTTTTTTGTGAAAAGAAAAAAAAGTTATACATTCTCTTTATTCTTAACATACACTAATTTCATATTAATAAGAATTTATTTGCTATTTGATTTCTAAACTCATGTTTTACATATAGTTTTTAAGTTTTTTTTTTTTTATAGAGAATTTCAACCCATAGTGTTTATTCCTGATGATCCAAAAAGTAGCACTCCAATTAAAATCCTACTATCAAGATTTTTTTAGAAATTTTTAGAAATTTCATTATTTAATTTCTATTATTCTAATAATCTTCCATCGTGAAACTCGCCGCACTTATGATCTTTGCTTGAGTTGATAACCACAAAGCCCAATGTCAGGCTGATGGCCATTAGTACTAGCCACCACTGGCATCCATGCATACAAGAAAAGGAGAAGGGAGGGGTGTTTGAGTTTTAAAAAATGATTTACAAATAAAATTTTGGTAAAACATTTTACAGTTGTGTTTTTTAGTCAACATAAAATGTTTTTGGGTTTGAATAATGTATTACAATGAAACAAACATTAGAAAATATTGCAAATGTTTTCTAAAAAGTATTTTACAATAAAATAGTGGAGCATTAAAATATTTTATGATGAGATGATTTTTATCATCCAATCATTTTGTTATTTTACAAACAAGGAGAGTATACAATTTAATTCAAAGATTAATTTATCATAATACTCATTTAATAAAAAATTATAGAGTGGTATAACATTGTAAAAATTAAACTGAAAACTTGACCCTGACTAAAAAAAGATTAAAAAAAAAAAGGTAAAATACTATTTTGGTCCTTAAACTTTACCAAAAATTTGTTTTTCATCCCTAAATTTTAAGAAGTTCATTTTTTGTCTCTAAACTATTGAAAAATTCATATTTTGTCCCTAATCTATTGAAAATGTTTTATTATGTCCTTAAAATTTACTAAAAGATTGTTTTTCATCCCTAAACTATTGAAAAAGTTCTTTTTTCATCCTTAATTTTGTCTCTATACTATTCAAAAAACTCTTTACAAAATTTAAGGATGAAAAAATAATTTTTTAAAGTTTAAGAACGAAAAACAAACTTTTAGTAAAGTTTAATAACTAAAATAATATTTTATCCTAAAAAGAAAATGAGAAGTAGAACTCCTTTTTATTGACCTTGTTTGACAATATTCCAATTTGATTCTGTCCACCAATTACTACTTTAAAGTTTAAAGTTTAAACTAATCTATAATGAAAAGAATGCTTTAGAGAGAAAGCTAAAGGCTTCTCCTAAAAGTTGTGATCCGCCTCAGCTCTCTTTCAGCCTTGTGTTTGTTTAATCCCTATACTTCTTTCCTCACCGCCAAACAAAAAGTTTATTAAAAAGATAAGAAAAGATTCTAATCCTTTTTATTTTTATATTTTATTTATCACTACCGACAAGCCGTTAATGACCTTCATTCCTTAAACAAGTCATTCTTTTCTATTCTCCAGATCCTAATACTTCCAGATCCAGCTCCATATGCACGGTTAAAAATGCACCTAGTATTAGTATTTTACTATAATAGTCTACTAGATTTACAAGTCCAGACAACCACTTTTGTCTTCTTATATATTTAATAGAGTTGGTATAATAAATTTTTTATAACTTTTTCACAATTTATTGTTATATGATCTTGTTAATAGGTGTCCACACGTATTTGTTTGTTGAGTCCAAAATCAAACTTATTAATAATTCATTAGTTTATACGTCACAAAGTATTAAAGAGTGAAGATAATTACTTTACCTCAATTGTACATTTAATCTCTTAAGCAAAATTTCTCTCTGGAACTTTTATTAGAATAAGTTTTTCTCAAATTAAGCGACAAGGTAATTCTGTATCTCACAACTTTTTTAGATATGCTGTTCATATTACAAGTTTTTCAGTATGGATGGAAAATGTTCTAGCCCACCTTAATGCTAAACTTCTAGCTAATAATGACTAAGTTTATTAATAAAGTTATCAGCTTTCTCCCAAAAAAAAAAAGTTTATAAGCACAATGTGTATTTTATCTATTTACATTATATTTGTGCATAACTTGACTTTAATTTTTGAAAAACATATAAAAATATCAATTAATAAAATATTAAATACACTTTAACTTGCACTCTTTAGGACACAAGTTAACAGAAATCTATTAGATACCAATAAACTTATTTTTAATTATTTAGTAATTATAATTTATTCAAAAAATTTAATGTCATTAATTAAATGTTTTTTACTTTTTACCCCTCTAAAAGGAAAGCGAGTAAGACTCACGCACTACTACTTTCTGAGTAAGAAAAAGTATAACTGGAAACTTTAGCAAAGTTGGGGATGGGCAAGTGGGTTCCACAAAGCATAGTCCACAATACATGTCTTACATAACATACAATGATGTGATCATATTCACATGTCTTTTCTTTCTTTCTTTCTATCTATGTGCCTTTTTTGCATGGAAGCAGCCATAGCCCGTGGGTCCATCACTATAGATTCGCAAATTCTGTCCAACTCTCTCTCTCTCTCTCTCTCTCTATCTATCAAACTCATAGACACATCTCTCCATATGGGTTTTCTCTGAAATCCAAGTTCTTACAGTACTGTACCGATTTTGATTGACTTCAATTCAACTCCTCAGGTACATCAAGTCCCACAATTGCTCTTATCTTTTGCTTCTACATGCTGTTTTTTGTATTGGGTTTTGGTTGGTTTTGATTGAATTGAATTGCTTTGGTTTCTAATCTTATCTTGGTTGTTGTATGCTTTCTGTTCAATTAATACAAACTTCTTTGCTTTATTGTGCATGTTCAACTGCTCAAGCTCTGATTTTTGGTATTGCTTTATGTGAATTTTGATCTGTTTTCATGCAATTCTGGTTTTTAGTGGACTGGGTTTATTCTTTATAGTGTTATTAGTCATAAACCTCTGTTGGGTTTGCCTTTTTCTAATAGAGTTTTCTAGATTATGGGTATTGACTTGGGAATCGGTTTCAAGCTAAAAAGAGTAGCAGTTCATGAATTTTCTGGAAATTTTGTGTTTTTAGTAACTTTATCTTGGTACAGTAATAAAGTTATGCTTTTTAGGACTAAATTATGAATATTCTATTCTTCATAGAGATAAAGATTCCCACTCTTCCCTCACTTTCCTTTATTCGGGTTTTCTTCTTTGTAGGCTGAGTCTTTGAGATTAGTGACTTTTGAGTTGGTTCCCTTTACTCTATTTTGTTGGTTTCTATAATGTTTTAGCATGAAACTAAAGCTATCTATTCTGAACATTCCCTTTTTATTATTCTATTCCTATCATTTACTCGAGCGGTTCAAGGGGACTTGGATTGATTTTCTTGTTTGAAGTTGAGAACTAGAACCTGGTCCGAATTATGATCTCTTATGGCATTTACATTCATCCTATGTTTTGTTTCTGGAAAGAAAATAGGGAAAGGACAGTGCTTACAAAATCAAGTCTTTTTCTTGTGGCTTTTTCACTCTTAATTGATTAGTTTAAAGTTTGACTGCTTTTCTTCTTTTTGTTGTTTGTTGTGGTTATGGTGCCAATATATTGTTATGCATTTCTTCAGCAGATCTATTCGATGCAATTCTGTTTCATCTGGTGACATTTGTTTATTTATAATAACAAATTTGATGTTAAGACTTGTAACTTTTGGCTGTTCATATACTTCCCCCTATTTTATATTTAGAAGTGGTTTCTTGAAGCATGAGTCTCATTTGTGCCTATTACTTTTCTTGCGGTAATTTTCCATCTTGTACCTGTCTTTTATCAAAGAATGTGTGTGATCTTGGGCTATTGATTGGTAGAAAAATACGGAGGAAACTATGATTTGAAATTTTGTATAATCTTTCACCTTTTGTTGTCATAAAGGGAAGGTGTGGAGTTGATAGAAACATGGTTATTCTATAATTTTAACTCTACTTCATGTGCTATAAAATGTTTTAAACAATGTTGAGTTTTAGAGAAGTTGGAGATTGATCTATTGCTACACGGCTTTTGTTTTTTGTTTTTTTGTTTGTAAGTAAGTTTTGGCCCCAAGAGGAGTGACTTTTGATGTTTCTTTAATATTCTTGGTATTGAATAAATTTTCAGGGAGAAGCCTATTTCTGGGTTACGTGGTAAGAGTGATCTCTAATAGTAATGGGGGTATCAAGCTCTAAAATAGAGGAAGATAAGGCTCTGCAGCTATGTCGTGAAAGGAAGAAGTTTGTTAGGCAAGCACTTGATGGCAGGTGTGCACTAGCAGCTGCTCATCTTACATATATTCAATCCCTTAAAACTACAGGAACTGCTCTTAGAAAATTTGTTGAGCCTGAAGCTCCTATAGAATCTTCTTTGTATACTTCTACCAATGCAACACCAGAACCACTTGCTTTAACTGAGAAGTCCCTTTCCCAGTTCTCATTCTCTTCTCCATCTGCCTCCCAACGTGTAGATGCAACTGAAACCTTTTCTCCATCTCCGTCTCCTCCAAACCATAGTCAATTTCAGGCAAATCATGTGAGATTCAGGGGTACTTTGTCCAAAAAGGTTGAAGAAAAACCTTCTTTACCTGTTATAGGAACAGTAACCTCGTCGACCACCCTGCAGAATACCACACCTCATTCCACTGAAAGACCTGAAACATCCTCATTTGAAGGTTCTTCCCTCCCCCAAGAAACTCCAGCATGGGATTATTTTGGTCTCTTTCATTCAGATGATAATGAGTTCTCTTTTCAAGATGAGAAGGGGATGAACCAGCGGTTGGAGAATGCTGATGATATAAGACGGCATAGAGAAGAGGAGGGAGTTCCTGAGATGGAAGATGAGGAGGAAAAGGCATCTTTTAATGGGAGGGAAGAATCTCAGGATTCAGATGATGAATTTGATGATGAGCCTACCACGGAAACACTGGTCCGAAGGTTTGAAAATCTTAATAGGGCACAAAATCATGTTGCTGATAATGCTTCACCTAGTACGCCTTCTGCTGGAAATGAAGATTCAGATACTGAGTTCTTGAATGGGGAGAAAGACAACTCCCCTTCTTTGTCACCATTGAGAACCACATCTAAGGTTGTTGTGCTTCATACTGACACAAATAAAACACCACTGAAAGAAGATAGTATTGTGGCTAAGGACTTCTATTCAAGCATAAAAGATGTTGAATTTCTCTTTATAAAAGCATCTGAGTCTGGCAAAGAAGTTCCAAGGATGCTTGAAGCAAATAAGTTTCATTTCCGTCCAATATTACCAGGGAAAGAAAGTAAGATCTCTCTATTGTTTTTTTCCCTTGTCATTTGATCTCTCATGAATATTGGCTACTATGATTTGTTTAGAAAGTTGTATACACTATCAAGGCTGCAGGACAATACTCTGCTTTTTTATGCAGTTATCATTCATGCGCCCAATCTGTAATGCAGCAGATATGTCCTGCATGAGTGGGGCTCATTGCTAATGCTTAAAGAAATTTTTGATGTTTTCTAAAGGGCCAAGAGAAATTTTCTATTTTATGCTTATTACGAAAAGACTCTAGGAAGTTATTTGAGATTTCTTATCCTGATGTCTATTGGTAAAAGTCTTAACAAGAGAATCCTCTATTGTAGGAGGTGAGTCAATGGTATCTACATTCATGAAGGCCTGTTTCTCTTGTGGAGAGGACCCAAGCCAAGTTCAAGAAGGTAGGCTACTTGTCTTTTTTCTTTCAGATTACTTCACTCTTTTATGTCATAGAGGTACAACAAAAAATCATGTTTGGGGATTGAACAAACTTGGGCACTAAAATCCAGGATGTCCAGCATGGGATGAGTTCTTGGTTTCAAAAATGTTTTGGCCTGTTATTCTACATAGACTCATTTATGATTGTATTGGACATTCTGGAATTTCTATCTTAAAGATGCCATAATATAATTGTGTTAATCTACCAATAAATTCAAATGATGCCTGTCCTGTAATTGCATCCTATAATTTGCAACCTGTAGAACCTCATGCTACTTCAATTTGTAAGTTGTCCATAACCAGTTTGACAAACTCAGGATCATGCAAAAACATTTCAAGTTCCCTTCAATCTGGGAAATATGCATGAATTGTAGTATTAACTACAAGAACAAGTCCTTCCAGGCTTCTTCTTGATCTTGTCGCATATTCAAATTCTTGCAAATTAGGTGGAAAATATATAGATGAAGACTAAATGAAGAAAGGTTTTTGATAAAATAATAAGAAAATGAAGAACAATAATTTTCTGGAAAGTATTCTCAAATGAATTAGTAGACTTTGTTTTCTTTCTAGGGAGACTCTTTTACACATAATATGCTATGTTGAATTAAAATATAATTTGGAGAATAAATAATCTGCAATGTCTTTTTTTGATAAGTAATGAAAATTTTATTAAAAAACAAAAAACAGCCAACCCGAGTACATTGGGAATGTACTATGGGGGCATAAATCAATAACCAAGATTACAACGATCAAGTAAAACTGGAAGGGAAGAACAAGAAAAATGACAAAAGATCACACTCCAATCCAAGAGAGTGTGTAAAAAAAAAAGACTTAATCTCTAACATAGAGCGTTCACATCCCTCAAAGCTTCTAGCATTCCTTTCGCGCCAAATACACCATAACAAGCAATGAGGCACAATTCTCCACAATTCTATATTTCTATGCCGTCCAAACTTACCCTGCCAAGACTCAAACAACTCAATAACCTTCTGAGGCATAACCCAATGAATTCCAAACAAACAAAACACCAACGACCACAACTCAACAACAACCAAACCTTAGTCCCAAAAATTTGGGGTCGGCTATGGACCCTCAACAAACTAGTAAGGGTTGGACACGTGTATTCTTTTCCGTTGTTCTATTCTTTTCTGTTGTTCTATTCTATTTGAAGTCGTATTCTTTGTTATTTCCTTAATTGACATATCCTTTTTTTTTTACTTCTTTTATTAATAGTATTTTGGTCTTCTTCTACCTTTTTTTTTAAATTTTTTTTATAACTTGAATCAACTCACTTTTTCTCATTGATGTATTAATCTCTCTCCTTTGGACATGATAAAACCATTTCAAGTGACTCCCTCATCTTTTCATCAATGGGGGTCATCACTATTTTAAGTGAATTTCCTCATTTCAAATCCTATATTTCCTTGTATTTCTACTTACTCATTTTAACACTCTCATTTTAGCTACATTTATTTTATGAATGTATTGAACCTTACTCATTTTCTCATTTCAAATCCCAACATTCAGTCTTATAAAATTTTCCCTTTAACTTAATAGGTATTATTCTCCTAATGCATTTCCTTACTTCATCCACTTTGCTCTTATCTTATGACTCACATCCTCTTCACTCATACAATAATCTTGATATTCTTTGTTTGATGAAGTGGTTTGGATAATTGAAGCTTTAGAATGTCTGTGATGATGAAATCTCCCTTTCCAACAGTGTAGCATCTGAGCTACAGTCTTTGGCATAACTCAAGCAATTCCAAATAGATGTTTGCCCAAATATCTCATGCCACCATTCAGTAAAGTAAAAGATGGTCAACTGAGTCCCTGCTTTTCTTTCACTTGCAACACCAATCAATAATCATTAATTTCTGTTCTTGAAGATTGTCTATTGTCAAGATTCTACTCATCGCTGCTGTCCATGTGTAGTTTCTGGAGACTTACTGATGCAGGACAATCAAGAGGAAAATAAAAGAACAAGAAAATTTAAAAAGAAAACCCTAAGAATCAGCATTTATAGGTTACCTGAAATCAACAGCAAACAAAAAATTTAGGCATCAACACCTAAGGTGTCAGGAATCAGCACCCAACAATTTGGAAAATCTATAATTTGAAATTTCATTAATCAGTCGTCTCAAAATACAACCATCTAGAATCCTTTTATAGAGCTTTTAGGAATAGAAGATAATCCTATCTGAAAGCTGAAACTAATCTCAAAACCAATCCCTATCTAAACTCAAATCTAATCCCTATCTGAATTTATAAATAAAAGTCTACAATAATCCAATCTCCTATGAGATAAAGAAAATTTGAAAATAATTTTGGTTGTGCTCCCGCATCACTTAGACAATCCAAATTCTCCTTCGTGGGAATGAAACTCCTATGGGACCCCTCAAAGCTTCATAATAATAGCAAACATCAAAGTTCCCTGCTTTTGAGGGTGTCTAAGATAATCGATCTTTCTCTAACCTTGAAGAGAAGTTGGCATACAAAAGCTCAAAGTAAATATCCCTGGCTTCCAAATCTTAATCATGAGGATACCAATTACGTTGAGGATTCCAACTATGTCTCAACAACAACAACAATAACAAGCCTTGATCCCAAATTTTTTTTGTTAAGTAATAACGTTTCATTGATATCAAATAAGAGTCACCCAAGTATACAGCAAGTATACGGGGACAAACAATTAATTACAAACATTACATAAATCTAGCAAATCAACAACTGAAAATAACCAGTCCAATAAAGTAAAAAGGAATAACTTGAGATCAGGCGTAGTTCTCTCTGTATCTTCAAAGCTCCTGCTATTTCTTTCTCTCCAAATGCACCACATCAAACAATGGGGGATATCCATCCATATATAACCATTCCAATGACGATGAAACTGACATTGCCGGCAAGGTAGTAACTCAACAACAGATTTTGAAATCACCCAATACACTCCAAACAAACACAATACCATGGACCACAAATATGAAGCAATAGGGAAATTCAGATATAGGTGATCAACTGATTCATCATTACGTTTCTCAAAAAAAAAAAAAAAACTGATTCACCATTACATCTGCACATATAACACCAATCTGTAATCCATATCCTCCTCCTTATAATTGTCAATCATCAGAATTTTCCCCAAGGCTGCAATTTATACAAAGAAAGCGACTCTAGGAGGGACCTTTGGCTTCCATATGCTTTTCCAAGGGAAAGATTGATCACTAGTGCCACCAAATAGTCGGTAATAATCATTGACCTTAAAGCCCTTTTTCTTATCTGGTTTCCAGCAGATCCTATCCTCCCCAAAATTTGGGATTCCAATTATGTGTGCCACACAAAAATGACGAAATTGACACATCCTTATCAACTGCAATTCGATATAATTTTGGAAAAACATCATTCAAACTAAAATCTCCACACCACCAGTCATGGCAGAAGCAGATTTGATTATCATCACCCACAGAAAATTTACTGAACTCATTAAATTTTATCAACATGATAACATTAGCATAATTCCCTTTGTGTTGTTTTTTCTTTTTCTGTACATATTTTTTTAGCTGCTTCATTCTTCTTGTATGAAGTAGTTTTTTTGTTAATAATATTTTCTTAACTATAAAAAAAAAAAAAATTTAGCATAATCTAATACTACAACTATATTTGAAAATTAGCATGTCAACATACCATTGGGGACCCTATTTCTGCCCCCTTTTGCCACTCCGAGACCTACAGGTTTTAAGAGACTGCCTAGGTAATTTGTCTTTTGATGTTGATTTTCACAGTTATGTGGACCACTGTCTCCAATATGCTATAAGGTGATGAACATAGGATGCTTTCCAGTCACTATAAATAGATAAAATAGGGATTTGTCATCCACAATCCTTAATGTTATCCTTAGTTGTATATGTCACAAGAATATGACAAGTTACAAAAGTAACTAAGCTGAATTTATTTGCCTATAGTTTATGTGTCCTATTTTATCTTTTAAATGGTATATTTCTTTATATTTTCTGCCACTGAGCTCTAACTCAAATGACACCTCTTCTTCTTGTAAGAGCAAGGTAAAGGGTGTGGTTGTAGCTTCAAAACCTATGCATGTGCAACTTACCAATAAAAAAATATCCCAAGATTTTCTTATACTCTTTTATGTTTAGATTGTATTTTTTTTTATTAGTTTTAAAAGTAAGGGTTGCAATATATTTAGATTTTATATATCATTGAAACATATATCGTAGCTATAAAAGGGTTCAGAGCTCTATATAGCTAGAGTTTAATTCAAATGCCTCTGTCAGGCATGGTTCAAATTTTCTGTGAATGAAGTAGAATCTTCTTCTTTATAAACCACATATATTAAGGTATTATATTATTTTATCTCTTCAATTAAGGTAAGTCTTGATCCATATACCTCAATTATTCAACTAATCATTTTTTTTAAAATGTTTTTTTAGGCCCTGCTCAAGATTCCATAAAGTATTTGACTTGGCATAGGACAACATCATCCCGTTCCTCTTCATCCAGAAATCTATTGGGAGCGAACTCAAAAGACGATTTAGATGAGCCCATTAATTTCTGCATGATCTCGGGCAGTCATGCCTCAACCTTGGATAGGCTATATGCATGGGAGAGGAAGCTATATGATGAAGTCAAGGTACTGTTGATCTCACAGCAGTTAAAGTGATATAATAATTATCATCTTCGTTCATCATTATTATTACTGTGATTGATATTTTCACTCTGTATGTGATTTATTTGCTAATTTTGTCCTTTTTTCTCTTATGAGCTGGAGAATGATTAATCTCCAATGCCTGTAATATTTTGATTTTTTGAATCAGTTGTTTAATCTTTATGGTATCATTTTTTGGGTGTTCAAGAAGTTAATTTTTGTGTTTCTTTTAATATTATCCTCTTCATATTTATTATCTGTTAAATTAAATTTCTCTATGAGCTTAGTATTCACCGTCTTGATCATAAAAAGTGAAGTTAGCTGAAATAACTTGCTCAACATGGAGATGTAGTTGTGCTTTTACCACTGCAATGTTTGGTATAGGGCATGACTTCACTTTCCCTGCTATTTTGGATAATCTGAATTATCAGACAAGCATAAATGTCACCATAATTTGAACAACTGAAAAAAGAAACCATGACTATGACATGATTTAGTGGATTCGGAAGTAGTTTTTTGTAAATATGATGAGAAAATGGCATTACAGTGGTAATGGTGAAGTGCATTGCAGTAACTCAATTTGCTCTTGTTAATACACTTATTTTTTAAGTCAAACAATATGCTATTTAAATGATGTAGTGGACCTTTGGAGGAAAATACTTTTTATAAAGCAGATTTTGTGTTGAAAGCAACTTTTGGTCCAACTGGGATAGGACAATGTTCAGCAGAAGCTAGATTAATGACCAAAGGTCAATATTTTGTATAAATTTGAACTGCAAAGACAAAATAGGTAAGTTCTTCCCTTTTTTCTTTATCACTTAGTCTTCCTTCTCTGTGTATCTTTACCTAATTTGATATTTGTTGTCAACCATGTACCTGCCGATAAACAAGTATTATACTTGATAATGTTGATCAAAGCAACCTAATATACACAAGACAAAAGATAATCAGAATATCGCTAGGGCCTTGTAAATCTTGTGGATTTTTATCCAATAAGTATTGTGAAATATCCAAAAGTGTGGAAATGCATGAGAAAGTGTAGAACTTGTTCTACAGGATGTATCAGCTCATCAGATCTGAAAGTCATACATAAATCGTTGTCTAGTATATCTTGTAATATCTGTGATTAATGAATTTGAGGTGATAGGTGCTATATGTTGAGCTGCTATGTCTTTTGAAATGTTTCAATATATGGGTAGTCCCTGATAACTTACATAAAATTCTCGTAATTTTAGGCCAGCGGAATTGTCAGAAAGGATTACGACTTGAAGTGTAAAATTTTAAGACAACTGGAATCAAAAGGGGAAAGTTTCCAAAAAATTGATAAAACTCGTGCAGTTGTCAAGGATCTACATTCAAGAATCAGAGTTGCAATCCACAGAATTGAATCTATATCAAAGAGGATTGAGGATTTAAGGGACACAGAGCTCCAGCCACAACTTGAGGAGTTGATTGAAGGGTATGTGCCTTTTCTCTCATCATTACTTTATTTAAACAAAAATTCCATTAGGAACCATATATTGTTATGGATTCCAATAGTCATTAGCTATCTGGCACAGTTGTGGCTAAAAAACATTTAATATTTTTTTATGTCCATTAATTCAATTATATTTCATGATTCAACTCATTGAACTAAGCCTTAATCCAAAATAATTGGGGTTGGCCATTGCATTGTGTTGCTAGATCGTGAAGCCGCAAGTAGAAAGAATGAGCCAAACCATGCCTTTATTTGAATTTTTACTGCACTTAGCCTTAGTTAGTACCATGTCTGCAATTACCCTCTAACAGTCATCATTTTCCATATACTAATTCACATCATTTTGGGCCTCCCTTTTACCCTTTTTGCTCTTTCCAGGTTAATGAAAATACTCATCTTTTATTATTAATTACACACACATACACCTAGTGAGTTTGGAACTCAAACCTCATCCTCCACCTTGCTTTTTTCAAGGAGAGGAAGTGCCATTTGAGTTAAAATACTTATTGTAATTCAACTACATTTCATTTCAGCAGATGAAAATCAATATGACCTCAGATATTTTTGTTACTTATCCAAAAAAAAAAGGAAAATAAATATGACCTCAGTTGGACCTTTGACCTTAGTTAAAAGGCCCATCTAAAGGAATTATTTTGTCAACTCTGTGCCATTGATTTTGATCTAATAAAAAACAAGAGCTTATCAAAGTTGGACTTTTGGCCGAACATCAAACCATGTTGGGCATTTCGAGGTTAAAAAATAATGGAACAGTCCTATCCTGTTTGTTAGCTTGGTGTCTATCAGAGTTCATATAAGTATTTTGGTGAGTTGATTTCATTGCATTCAAGGCTTGTTGGCCTACTGTAATGATTCATGGAAGTAGGTCATGAACCAGTTACCAAATACCAACATATTACCTCCATTGAGACTTGGCATTTCCTATTTTTTCCCTATGATTGATGCCTAACTTCACTTCTTATTGATTTATGGGGCTTTATATTTTGAAAACCCAATAACTTTGTGCCATGTTTACCTATTTCAAAGGATTAAAGTGGTGTAGCGATAGCTTTTTACTATACACACACATTCTTTTATACTGTTATAGCTTCCCCCCCGCCCCCCCCCCAAAAAAAAGAAAAAAATGCCCCACAACTTTATTCTCTCTCTCTCTCTCTCTCTCTCTTTAATCTTTTAAAATTTTAAATTGATAAGTTTCACACACACCCTATGGGTTTTGAACCCACAACCACAGCTTCCACCTTCTTGTTTCAAGGAAAGGAGGTATCACTTGAACTGGAACTTGTTGGCTACTCTTGCTTTCTGTTGTTGTTTACTGCTACTTTATATCATTGCTTTTCCCTAGGAAGGTTATAGAGGATATGGGTTGAATCAAAATAGAAATGATTGACTTACAACATGATTATAAAATTTGAAGTGATAATTAAACATGTACAGCCCATATCATAAAGGTGACACATTTGGGCATTGTTAAGGCCAATATCAACTCCTAACCATCATATGTATATAGTTTTTTTCTGGGATCATATTTCTATACATATATATTTGCTCTTTAGCCTGCTAGCAAATTACAAAACAGTATAATCATGAAAGAGCTATTTTCAGTTATTCAATACACACTTAAGTCTCCACGGATTGAGCTTTTTATATTTCTCTGGTTTATTTACATGTCTTTTTTATTTTGATTATTTTAAGTGCTTCACTTTTGAGTTTCATTATCAATCTTTGCAAAATAACTGCAGGTTAAGTAGGATGTGGGAAGTGATGTTTGAGTGCCACAAGCGCCAGTTTCGCATCATTTCAATAGCATTGAACAATGGCAACACTAAAATCTCCATACACTCAGAATCACATCGCCAGATTACTTTCCATCTTGAAAATGAACTCAGTTTTCTATCATCAAGTTTTACAAAGTGGATTGGTGCTCAGAAGTTCTATCTTGAGGCTATAAATGGATGGCTTTACAAATGTGTCTCAATTACACAAAAACATTCGAAAAGAAAAAAGAGGCAATCACCCCCACCCTTGAGCAAGTATGGCCCTCCAATATATACGACCTGTATTTTCTGGTTGGATAAGCTTAAAATTTTGTCTGAAGCCAAGGAACTTGTAGAATCTATAAAGAATTTAGCAGCTGAAACTGCCCGCTTTGTACCACGTCAAGAAAAGAACCAGGGGAAGGATGTGAATCATCGATTTTTGCCATCGTGGAAGGCTGATAATGAGAGTGATTCAGCAAAGGCGCTGAAAGATGAAGCTTCAGGGGACTGGATTTCAGGTTTTGATGGTTTTCAATCAAGCTTGGTGGAATTTCTGCAGCATTTGAATAACTTTGCAGAGTCTTCTGTAAAAATGTATGTCGAACTTCAAGAGGCTATCAAAACTGCTAAGACTAATTATGGTCTTTTATCTAAGTCACAGAAGAGGGAGGAATGACATCACTCTCTCAAGCTCCAATAAATGGTGTTTTAAGATGTCTATAGAACACTTGAAGAATTTCAGATGTGAATTCAATTGGAAAAGGCATTGTATATGGCGAAACGAATAAAAAGGGGAATTGGTCTCAATAGAAAATAAAGGAACTGGTTAAGAAATCCTAATTTGGAGATGTTATAAAAGAGATGGTAATTGTAGGTGAAAGATGTAATTACAAGGGCTGGTAGCCACAAAGAGAGGTTTCTTTTTCTTTTTCTCAATGTAACAGAACTTGTATAGTTTTTCTATTGTGAACATAGGAACACTGGTAAAGTGCCAGCCCCCATTCTATCTAATAATTAGATAATGCATAGTTGTATTCAGTTGGTCCCTACCCTATTTAATTTTATTGCTTTTGCTTGAAGGTTTATCTTTTTGTTATGCAATTGCTCCAATTTTTAGTGGTTAGTCACAATGCTTGCTTGCTGGTCTATATCTATTGCTGCCAAAAATATTCAGGTTTATACTCTCAACTGCTGAGCAAGCATTGGGTTCTGATAATTTTTTTCTTACTTACTGCTGGGGAGACCTCTTTTATTTGCAAGTAGGTTTAGAGATGCAACTGTCAATGGTTAAGATCATGGTTTTGCAGCATAAATTATTAGGGAGGCAGATTAAAGTTCCAATTTGCACTGGGAGTAAATTTGGTTGTTGAGAACTAAATGGGATTGAACTGCTTATAGTTTAGAGATGTGATACGTCTGCAACATTTTCACAACAAATCATAAGTAATAAGTTGTTATCAGTTCTAATTTAAACCTACCACCGAAATTACTTTTTTTCCACTAACAACAATTCTTAACAACTTGTTACTTATGATTTGTTGTGAAAGTGTTGTGAAAATATTATAAACATAACATTTCTCTATAGTTTATGTACTGCTTATTAACATCTCAACAAGGCCTTTGAGGTCATCAACCAACATAGCCACTCTATTACCATTTCTATACGCAAAAGCATACTCACAGGAACAACAGTGATGCTTGCTAATACTCACAAATTTAATTTGAGAAATAGAAAAAAGCAATTTTAGAATACAAAGAAAATAATATCATAAAAACATCTTACACAAGTATAGCAGTGTTCTTACCTGTCAAATGTACATGTGTATGATACATATATTCCTAGAAAATTCTACATCATTTTACAGAAATCTTATAAGCTCCTTTTTTTTTTTTTTTTAAATTAAAAAAAGGGAAAATTTTCCACCATAAAAAAAAGGGTTACGCATTTTTATAAGCCACAGATTGTGGATATACATCTTTGCTTCTTATCGAGCCGGCCCAAATGTGCCAGCATGGTTCAAGGCCCAATATCCAACCAAGTACACCTATTTTTATTTTTATTTTTTTTAATTGTCATTTTCTTTTGTAGGTAAATATAATAAATTTTTTTTTTTTTATGGAAAATATTTTATTTTAGTCCAACCAATCTATGACGTTGATTCTTAGTCCTTATCTCCACCGTTGATTCATTAGCCTTTAAAGTTTAAACGGTGAAAGAAACATTAAAAAATCACCTCTTGGACCCAAAGACCCTCTTTTCCTCCCCAACCAATTTTCTCTCACAAAATTGAATAAACAAAAAATAAAAATTCCCTAACGCAAAGTATAACAAACTCTCTCTCTCTCTCTCTCTCTCTACCTTCCAAATTCCAAGGCTAGTGTTATAATCTCTGAGGTATCTTTGTAGACTCAGATCTTTCTCACCTTTATTTCAATTTCATTTTTCTAATTTACTTTTTAGCTCTAATCAAAATTTTCTGGGTCTTAGTTTGATCATACTAATTCTCAATTAATTTTTCTGTTGACTATCTCAGATTGTTCTTATCATTTTTGTGTAGTGCAGCTAGTTTTATCAATTGGGTTGTCCTTCATTTTTGTTATTAGATTAAGAATTTTGGGTCCAAAAAAAAAATCTGGGTTTGAGTCAAAATAAGGTTTTTTTTTGTTGTTGTTGCAATTTGGGGATTGAGTTTTCAACCCGTGAATTCAAGTCTTAGGGTTCAGAGTTTTATTTTATGGAATTTGTATGCCAAGAGGGTACTGAGGATTCTAAAAAGTTGGTATCTTGTGTAGAACACATTGAACCTAATCAATTCAATTCCAAACTCAAAGCCAAAGAAACTGCATTGTCAAATCTCACATTTGATTCCAAACCCGAAAACGAAAGGAGTGTGAAACCAAAACCCGTGTCGAAATTTCATTCTAAGAAGGCAATTGTAAGCTCTAACAAGTCAAAACAGCCTTTGTCTGATGATGTTTTGCCCAATTTTCGTCGGTCAATCACTGACCTTCCTCCAGCATTAATATCCGAAATCCTTAACTGCCTTGATCCGAAAGAGCTTGGTATTGTTTCTTGTGTCTCAGCAAGTCTGCATAGGCTTGCCTCTGAGCACCATGTGTGGAAGGAATTCTATTGTGAGAGGTGGGGACTTCCAATAGCTCCAACACCTTTGGATTCGGGGTTTTCTGATGAGAAGTCATGGAAGGAACTTTATGTGGAGAGGGAGTTTAGGAGTAACACGTTTATGGGACGTTATAATATGGATGTTATGTATGGTCATGCTGAAGCAGTTCGTACTGTTTTCCTTTTGGCTTCTGCAAAGCTTATTTTCACTTCAGGATATGACTCGGTTGTTCGAATGTGGAACATGGAAGAAGGGTTGTCAATTGCATCCTCACGACCACTTGGTTGCACTATCCGAGCAGTTGCGGCAGATACAAAGCTTTTGGTTGCTGGTGGTACCGATGGATTTATCCATGGTTGGAGGGCAGTGGAGGGGCTTCAACACTTGTTTGACCTTAGGGGTTGTCAAAGCCAGAGTACAGAGTTCCGAGTATGGGAACATGAGGGACCAATAACTTCTCTTGCTTTGGATCTTACAAGGATGTATAGTGGTTCGTGGGATATGACTGTTCGTGTATGGGATCGTTTTTCAATGAAGTGCTTAACGGTTTTGAGGCATAGCGATTGGGTGTGGGGACTTGCCCCTCATGATACTACAGTTGCTAGCACATCAGGTTCAGATGTATATATTTGGGATTCCAGTAGTGGGACTTTGATCACCATTATTTATAGTGCTCATGTTGGTAATACTTACTCCCTGGCGAGAAGCCATACTGGAAATTATCTTTTCACGGGAGGAGAAGATGGTGCAATACACATGTTCGAGATTGCAAGACATTGCACTGAAGCTACTGTTTCTCAAGTTTCTACATGGATTCCACACTCGGGTCCTGTGCATTCCCTTGCATTTGAGTTTCCATGGCTTGTTTCAGCTTCTAGTGATGGAAAGCTGTCACTAATAGATGTAAGAAAGCTGCTAGGAACTTGCAAAGGCAAGAGCATTTCAAGGACCAAGCATGTGGACAAAAATGGTGTGGAGCCTCCACAGAGGATGTTACATGGATATGGGAGCAACCTGTTCTCAGTTGACATTGGTGCTGATCGGATAGTGTGTGCAGGGGAGGAAGGTGCTGTTAGGATCTTTAATTTCACACAAGCATTGGAAATTGAGAAGAGGACTCGTGATTTAAGACGAATACGGTTAGAGAATAGGATGAGGCGGCGTAAGCTCCAAATAGAGATGAACAGTAAAGGTGGTCGGACTGATCAATGTTCAGTTGCAGCTAAGAAGAACACTGTTAATGGTGATAGGGGTAGTGCTTGGCACAATAAGCGTGGGGTGAGCAGCAAGCTGAAGGCGTAGCTGCAGATAACAAGTACTAGTTGATTTTCGGTTCCATCATTCTTTCACACTTTGTGGGCATTTTAGCGTAAGGATGGTGTAAAATTTATTTTCTAAGCAGGCAAGCTGACTTATGGCCAAAAAAAAAAAAAAAAAGGCAGGTAAGCTGACTAATTGTGGTTTTATCGTGCTATATTTGAATTATAAACATGGTGTTCATTTAATATTAGTTGTTACATACTTTGTTATGTTCAGTTGGTTCCTTGCTGTAAGCATCTCAAATTATAGTTTCCATTCTTCTCCGGCACAAAGTTGGTTTTCTTTGTCAAATGTGATGAAAGTATGTGAATATGGTGGTTTAGTTTGGAGTGTATTTGTGTGCACGCCTCTCTGTGTGTGTACGTCCAATATTTGGTCTAAGGTTTTCATTCTTTGAGATGGTCACTGAACCTTTTAAAAGTATGTTGTGCATGCATGTGTGTGGCCCAAGGTTTTCATTTTGATCGAAAGTTCATCAAATTTTCTTAGAGTATGCATATTTGTGTTAATGTGTGTGACAGAGTCTCCAAATTTGTCCAAAGCCATTTTGTTTAACGGTCATGGAATTTTTGCAAAATTTGTTGAACAGAATGTGGGTGGTGTCTTTGTGTGCATGCGCAACTATCATGTGCATCTATATATATGTCACTGTAAGGTTGTTTACTGGCTATTAAGAGTTGGTTACATAGATCAGGGTGGGAATGAATTGTTGGACTTGTTAGGGATGAATAAATGTTAGATAGTTGTAATAAACTAGGATGAGTTTTTACTCGTTATTAAGAGTTGGATATATTGACAAGGGTGCGAATAAATTGTTGGATTTGTTATATTAGTTTCCTTGTTTAGGGGTGAATAGATTAGGGTGAGCTTTCTTTTGAATTTCATCTTTATCTTGTAAAATCATATACTAATATGACTAGATGTTGAATAAGGAAGATAGTTGAAAGCTTGTTATTTAGTGAAAGTTCAC
This sequence comes from Notholithocarpus densiflorus, assembly GCA_030021035.2. Lineage (NCBI taxonomy): Eukaryota > Viridiplantae > Streptophyta > Magnoliopsida > Fagales > Fagaceae > Notholithocarpus > Notholithocarpus densiflorus. The sequence goes on from JARYZH020000075.1 coordinate 1,905,547, forward strand.
TTTGGAGGTTGGTTTGTTTCAAACTTATGCATAATTCTATCCCTTTGTGAGATGGCATGTAACAATTGACATCAAAGCAGACAATGGGCAATTCTCACATTAAGTGAGTAGACACTAAGCTTGGCTCTTTAGTGGGGGATGTTAGATGCATCTATTTTATTTATTTTCATCACTTTAAGGTTGTCTCCCCATTACTAAGAGTTGGAATGAGGCTGAGAATTCATTGTTGTATTTGTTAGGTTAGTTTCCTTGTTTAAGGGATAAATCAATCTTGTACGTCAGGTAGAATGAGTTTTTTAAACTTATTTAGCAAAAAACATATTGGATGAGTTTCCTTTTGTATTCATCTTTATCTTGTAAAGCCATATATTTATATGACTAGATGTTGAATGAGGACGGTAGATGAAATCTTGTGATTAAGTGAAACTTCACTTTTGGAGGTTGGATTTTCTCAAAGAAAACTACTTGTTTGGAAATAGTTCTGCACTGTTATTATCAATGGCAGATTTGGAAAGCCATTTATTCAATGTTTGGAAAGTGATTCCGTTTAGCCTTTCTCCCATCTCCCTCAATTCAAACATACTTAGAATATGCTTGTTAGTTGTTACTATGTTTTACTCATGATAACTTTGAACTCTGCCATATTTTTAGATTCAGTCCTTCTGGATTGAGTCCCATTCTGTTCTAAATGTTTGCGATCTGATGTCAATTCATTTCTAGTCATGAGTTCATGACGAGACAGGAAGGTTTCAAAATTTCGATTCCTCTTTACTCTTTAGTGGGATAAACTAACTTCTTTTATTTTCTTGTTTGCAATAATACATAATGTCACCTGACTAGCAACCAACCTAAGCTCACTGGCAAGGTATTTGGAACCCAATTACCAAGTTTATCAAGCATAATAGGAGGTCAAATTCTTGTTTCTGGGGTGGGTCTGTGATTTCCAAGTAAATTTCTTTAGTAAATGATAAGATCGTTATCCTTAACGAGTAGTCATATATGGGTTGCTTTGAACTTGTAAAATGGTTTATAAACTGATCACTCTTCTTTCAACATGGTACAGATTAGTTGCATCTCGCCATCTCCTCAGTGGTGTTTAGGAAATCTTCTGAGACCATATTTGGTACAGCGTTCGAGTTAAATCATGGAATATGATTGTAGATGTATTCAAAGTTTTTAAATTGTGTCCTCCAACTCCAACCAGGAGGTCTCTGAGCTAAACATCAAATTCCTTTTTGCTGAATAAAACATCAAATTCTTTAATACAAAGGCCATGACACCTAACCTATGCGGCGCTTTGTTCCATTGTCTCAGGCTCTCAGCATATACCAACGATCAACTATTCTTACTTTGTTGGCATGCATATGTTAAAGAGAAATTCGTTTGAAAGAGAAAAGTTTTTGGGAAATTCCTATCACACCCAAGACCGACTGTTCTTGGAGTTGAATGAAAAAATTGCAGTTAAGGAGTTAAATTAGAACTTTAATGCAATATAAGATTAGTGATGGAGCTTCTATTTATATGTGAAATGATTTATGGCCTAGGATGCACGGACACGGATACGAGTACAGGTACGACAGTGACATGAGCAATTTTTTAAAAATTATAACAAGAAATGGATGATACGACACTAGTATGACACCCTAAATGAAGTGTTGGTACATCTTAGTTTATGCCATCCAAATGACCCTTTATTCTCAAGTTATTGTTATGCCATCCAAATGGCCCTTTATTCTCCAGTTATTGTCACCGAGTTATTTATGACTCAGGCAGCTTTGTAAGAGCAAAAAAGAAAAGAAAAGAAAAGAAGGGGCTTAGCCTCCAGCTAGGTCTGAACAACTGGTGCAAATTCAAAGCAGACTATTCGAGGAGCAAAATTATTGGAAAGGCTTATGAAGTAATAACCTTGCCTGCTCCCAATGACAAGTTCAATTGTTCACACAGGTGGAATCATGGAATGGCGTAAGGGACAAAAAAAGCCAGGGGTGATGTGGTGGAGAAGGCTGTGGTTTAATATCTTCTTCCCCTAATCATAAAATTGATAAGAAAGGAGGCTTTTTTTTATCTGACAATCAGAAAATTAACCTGTCCTATATTTGAAGTGGAAAAAGTGATAAATTATCTGTTGTTTTTCAGAAATTTAATTAGTTAAAAAAATAGTGAATTTAAAAGTTTAATCATTTTTTTGGGGGGTAATAAAGGAATAACATAAAACATCAGAAGAAATTAGTACGAGTTACATAACAATACAATTTAAGAGCCCTAAGCTTAGTTCCAAAAAAAAAAAAAAAATCCCCAAGTAGATAATGCGGGTGGGGTAACAAAAACTAATATTTTTTTTCTTTTAATATTCCAATTGTTAGGGAGGGGATTTGAACCCTGTTTCTGTTGAAAATAATTGAAAGTGCAAAAATTGAGCTACTAAAAACTACAAATTTTAACAGTTGATAAAAAGTATATTTAATTATTTAATTTTAACCATAATATTTTAACAATAATTGTTTGTGTAATATTTTGTGCATATTATAATAAGTGAGTTTCTCATCAACCGGGAGTATGAGATTTTGCTTGGGAGTGGGTAGAGTACTAATATAGTCACGTCCAGGTAGGAAAACCACACTAGTCGTCCCCTTACCCAGTTTTCTTTAACAAATAAAAATTGTGCATATTCAAGTGAGGTCTCTGAACTGAAGTGAGAGCTTGCTGAGTTTTCAAAAGAATAAAAGGATGAATGGCTTAACCAATTTCTGAGTCGCATCAGTTAACAAAAGTATCTATTGGGAGATCTTTATAATACAAGCTTTGAACGAAATGCAGTGGCAGTGCCTATATGTTCTAAAAAAAAAAAAAAGAATTTTGCGTCATAATCATAACTGCCAGTATGGTTTGGGCGGCAAGTAAACCAGAAAATGAATAGGCTTTTCGGGTTGTCACTCATTTATACGCAGTTATCTTTCTGGTCCATACAGAGGGAAGGCAGTGTTGGACTCAAAAGAAAGAAAGCAAAGAGAAAAGAAACGAAAGAAAGTTCGACCCCCCCACAAAAAAAAGGACAGAACAAGAGATGAGAAGGTTGAAAGAAAAGCGGCAGAGTTTGAATGCAAAAATGGTACAGAACACAGTTCCACCAAAAGGGTTGGCTATTGTTCTTCTGGTTGTTGTCTTGATGGGGCTCATCATCAACGTAGCAAATGGGAAATCCCCAGACACACACAATGTGATGGCACTGTACGTGTTAGGGGACTCTTCTGTTGACTGTGGAGACAACACTTTGTTGTACCCTCTCACTCACCATAATTTCTCTTTGTATCCATGCGATGGCTCAGACTCAAGCCTTCTTCCTTATCTTCTTGGTACTACTTTCTCATCTCGAGTTGACTATATACCATATACACTTCTTAAGCCTTGCTTACTTTATTGCTAGCTATCTTGGAATTATATGTGTTTTGTATTCTTGAGGATTTGAGTACATTTGGATTTTTTTTATTGGAAATTGGTCTTTTTCAAGCACGGAGATAGTTTGCAATGCCTTCTTCAAGATTACCTTTTCTTTTCTTTTTTCAATCCGCAAGATTTTCTACTATCATATCTTCTTTCAATTCATTGTCAAGAATCATGTGAAAAATCTGTCCAATTGGTAGGGAACGAGAACTGTTACATTTCAGAGAGTGTGTATCAAGTCTGGAAGCAACCACACTACTACATTTTCTTGAACAATTAAAATTTAGATTTTTAATAAATATTAGGATAGAGTAACAATTTGCTGAGTTGTATAGCTATTTTTTTTAAAAAGTATTTGATAAATGTTGTGCCTGTGAGTGTGTGCATGAGCGGATAGGCTAGCAAGTAAAGGTTCCTAATTTGCCAATGTAGACACATGGGAATTTTGGGAGATGCAGGACAAGTATTTAAAAATTTTGTATTTCTGATTAACAAATTTTTGGCATTTGGGGTTGCAAATTTAGGGCTTAAAGGAAATAATTTACATATGGTTGCTGCAGCTGAGAAGATGAGGTTGCCAAACATCTTACCTTTCTACAGCCAAAATGGATCGATTGCAGAGCTCCAACATGGTCTAAACTTTGGGTCTGCAGAAGCAACAATCTTGAAGCCCCGGAGCCAGAGCCACCAGTCTCTCAACCAACAACTACGCCAAGTTTTTGAGATCATACAGCTGTTGCAGCTGCAACTTGGCCAGAACAGTGCTGACCATTTTATCAAATCCTCTGTGGTGTACCTCTCCTTTAGCAAAGATGACTACATTGATCTCTTCCTCGGAAATTCCTCTGGAGTAATGCTCAATTATAATAGCCAAGAGTTTGCTCACATTTTGGTCAACCAGATGATACATGTTATAAGGATTCTCTACAATGCAAATTTCAGGAAGATAATATGCACGGGAATTTTGCCTTTGGGGTGTACACCACGTACAGTGTGGAAGTGGAATAATAGCTCTAATGTTGAAAAAGATGGCCGAGGATGCGTGAAGGAAATCAATGATATAGTTTTGGAGTACAATACTATGCTGAATGAGCACATTGTGAAGCTTAATTCCAAGTTGCCCGATGTACAGATAGTCTTCTGTGATGTGTATCAAGGAATTATGGAGATTATTACCAAACCAGAAAACTATGGTATGAACCTAAAAGTATTTACTATTTTCTACCTTACACTATTCCTCTAATGTCTTGAGATATGATCTGATTACGACACCTTAAAAAGTAGGACTTTATGGTCTTATATTAAAGTAAAAAGAGAAAATATTGCTTTACTTTCTAACTAACTAATATCTGCTATAGCCATGGAAATCATCAGACCCCCATGCTTCAAATAGCATCTCTAATAAGTCCTTTAAGTTTCATAACATTTTATAAATCAATTTGTTCCAATCTGATGTATTGTGAATTCAATGCCTTCGATAATTGCTAGTTAAATTACCACTAGGTATGCATTTGGATACAGTTTTTTATTGATTATTTATTTGTTGAAAGTTGGTTAAAATATAGTTGTACCTAGAAAAAGTGAGGTTTTAAAAAGTTATACATAAGAAAATAAGTTGAAAAGCTAAAAGTGAAAAATGATCCCAAACACTAAAAGATGTCTTTGTAAGGACAGAATGTTCCAGCATTATTATTTTGTCATCAGGATTGATTAAGATTATATCCAACAAGTTAATCCCTCTGAAATTTTGACTTCTAAGTTGAAAAAAGTTGAATGTAATCTGTTAGACACTGGTTCAGAAACTCTAGAACAGGTTAGTTTGTTATTGGCCTTAGGTCCTTTGTTTCATCGTTCTCCTATATTGCAAAACTTCCAAATTAATATAAATGCTTGCCATGGAACCTTTCTTTGGTTTGAAGGATGGGATTAAGCGTTTGATACTTGATAGTACAATTTTGCAACATATCTGAAATTTCAGATGGAATCAAATTTTAAGTTCTCAATTAAGATTTTTAATGCTAAGTAAGCCACTCAGTTATTAATCACTCCACATGCCCCGCACTATATTAGAATTGTAAATCATTTGCAGGCTATTTCCAACAGTTCAAAACATTATGTTGCTAGTTATGACTATACCTTATGCAGAACATCATCATTTGAAATCAACAAGTCCAATATCATTAGTTACTTCATATGATGTGCATTTCTGTCACCAATTTAGGATTTAAGGAAGTGAGGAATGCGTGCTGTGGGGCTGGCATATATGGCGCGATGATTGGCTGCCTCTCCCAAGAGATGGCCTGTGACCAAGCTTCAAGTTTTGTCTGGTGGGACTTATACAACCCTACACCAGCGGTTAACTCCTTGCTTGCGGATTCTGCCTGGTCTGGCCGACCCTTCTCTGGAATGTGCCATCCTATAACGATTCAGGAATTAATCAACACTTGAGTGATGCATCTGACCTGATGACCATGCAGCTACCATTTGGTATTTCTTTTGATTTTCCCTTCTTTGGTTTGTTTAGCTGGCCTTTTTGTTATTGGAAGTTAGTATTGCTGATGATTTTAAATGCAAGTTTATGTAAATACTAAATAGCAAGTTACTGTTAGAAATCAAAAGAGCAAATTACCAAGATTTCCTGAAAGCTGTTTCACAATGATGGTATGCAATTACTTAATATTTTAACCTTCCTTTGCTTTGAATTTCATCTATGATGGTGATTTCCTCAAATATCATATTGACTAAAACTGTTCATACTGTACTGTGTGTATGACTGTGTAGAGGCTACTGAATAATTCCCCCAATCCAGACTTCTGTACTCCGTATATGTTAAATCCATTATTAGTACTGAAATGAATCACATTTCCTACCAAAAAACAAAATGTTTTAGTTGGAATTCAATAGCCATGAAAATTTTAGAAGCAGACTGATCAAAAAGATTTTTCTTTTTGGGTCAAAAGTTAGAACATAAAATGATGAGACCACCTAATTTATTTACTGCAGGACACGGTAATTGACAACAAGACTTAAACTACGTCGTGGTGCGACCACCAACAGGTCCTCCTACCATCTTCTAGCACATATTTAAACTGAAAGCTGAAAGCTGAAAGCGTGCTTGTGATTCACCAATTTTTTATTATTTGCAGTTGGGGCCACCCTTACCAAACAATTTACAAGAGTTAAGTGTAAACATTTAAAAACAGTAAAACACACACTCACACACACTCACACACACCAATGCTATCATTTTCCACGATAAATTTACAATCTAGTGGTTGATGACACCTTTTGTCTTTGTTCCCGGAGTTCGAAGTCCTTATGATTAAAATAACATTAAAATTTTATTAAAAAAAAAAAAACAAAATAAAACAAAAGTAGCCTATCTTCTATAGTAATGTTTAGATTTGAAAAGAAAAGTAAAATATTCAAACACTGCATCAGCACTTTACAGAAGCCAATGCACTGAAGCCAACTCACATGTTAAAGAGAATCAAAGAGTGCATACCTGCTTTCTTCAGTTCTTTTCTACACTGATTCATTTCCAAACCCAGCAAACACCAAAATGGCTACAGCTTCTTCTACACTCACTGTGTTCTTCCCAACCAAAACCACCATCACCAGACCCCACTCTCACTCTCACTCTCACTCTCACCCACTCACCATCAAGGCCTCATCAAACTCCACCAACCCACCCCTCCCGGGAAGGAAGCTCCGCGCCGCCGTGATAGGCGGAGGACCAGCTGGGTCCTCCGCCGCCGAGGCCTTAGCTTCCGGAGGCATAGAAACATTCCTCTTCGAACGTAACCCGCCAACAACCGCGAAACCCTGCGGCGGCGCCATCCCACTATGCATGCTCGAAGAATTCAACATCCCATCTCACCTCATCGACCGCCACGTCACCCGCATGCGCATCTTCTCGCCGTCGAACCTCTCCGTCGACTTCGGCAAAACGCTCAGACCCAACGAGTTCATCGCCATGCTCCGCCGCGAAGCACTCGATTCCTTCCTCCGATCGCGGGCCGAGTCGTTCGGCGCTAAGCTCGTCTCCGGCCTCGTCACCAACCTCGAACTCCCCGAATCCTCCACTTCCCCTTACGTTGTTCACTACACCTCCGACAACTCTCGACACTCTCTCCCCGTCGACGTCGTCGTCGGCGCCGACGGAGCCAACAGCCGTGTCGCTCGCTCAATCCACGCCGGCACGTACGCGTGCGCCATCGCTTTCCAAGAGCGAATCAAGCTCCCCGACCACAAAATGGAGTACTACAACGACCTCGCCGAGATGTATGTCGGAAACGACGTGTCGCCCGATTTTTACGCGTGGGTTTTTCCGAAGTGTGACCACGTGGCAGTCGGCACGGGCACCGTGTGCGCCAAGCAAAACATAAAGCTGTACCAAAAGGGTATCAGAGAGAGAGTCAAGCACAAGATCAGCGGCGGGAAAGTGATCAAAGTTGAAGCTCACCCAATACCCGAGCACCCGCGTCCGATACGGATACGTGGGCGTGTCGCGCTTGTTGGGGACGCGGCTGGATACGTGACCAAATGTTCGGGCGAAGGGATATATTTTGCGGCCAAGTCAGGAAGAATGTGTGGCGAAGCGATTGTGAAGGCTTCAGAAGGAGGGGATAGGATGGTCAATGAGGATGATTTGAAGAGAGAGTATTTGAGAGTGTGGGATAGTAAGTATGTTACTACGTTCAGGTTTTTGGACCTTTTGCAGAGAGTGTTTTATGGTAGCAATGCGGCTAGAGAGGCTTTGGTGGAGCTTTGTGATGATGAGTATGTGCAGCGCATGACATTTGAGAGTTATTTGTATAAGAAGTTAGCTGATGGTGATAGATTGCAGGATGTGAAAATGGTGTGGAATACTATCGGGAGTTTGATCAAGTGTAACATGGTAGGAAGCAAGTAGTTCTAACTTGTAGTTTCTATATATTTTCTAAATAACTGGATTCATGTTACTCCTATCTTTTTAGGGGAGTTTGATTCGAATTTGTTGTTGAGTTATGAATTGTAAATGGCTGTAGCTGTCTAGCAAGAAGAACTTTCTTCATTTTCTTTCTTTTTTTGCCTAGCTTTTCATTTGTGCAGTGGTGGTTTGGCTAGGATTGCAATTTTCAATATTGGTTAGAGAATTTTCTTGAAAGTCATCATGTAAATAGGAAAGCAATCATAGCAAATCACTTTCACTGGAAGAAATTTGTTAATCTTAGTGCACAATATTTAAAATGAAACATTACTATCACGTTTGTTTTTATGACTTTTGTATTCTCCTAAAGATTGCAGATTAGTCTTTTACTTCTTGTAAATTTTATAGATTATGATTGAATATGAGTTTAGAGCTTCTTGGGCTTGTATTCTAACATCAATAATATTTATCGAAACTAATAGAGTGATATATCAATGGTAGAAAAGTATATGAGACTAATCGTAGAAAAATCATGAGTGGCTGAAAAATAAAAAATTGAATCATGTGCCCATGAATCTGTTGCCATTGAAAAGGCAAAAATGACGGAGTGCTGAACTGTTTCTTCGGAAAGCAACAATTACAACCTTGCAATGCAAAGATTATAGGTGTTGGGATTTTTGAAATTAAGTTTACCGTAAAAGATGCCAAGCTAATCCACATTCCTACAGATAAATGATTGAATAGAAGCTTTGCAAGTTACTCACTCACTAAGAGCATTCACAGCAGTGGTGCTATATAGGTATAATGGTATTTTTTTAGCTCTTTATCACAAAAAACACCATCCAGCAGTGGAGCTAAATCTAAAAAATTTAGCTCCTCAGCTACAGTGCACATCTATCTTTAGATGTGCACTGTAGCTCACAGGTAAAAAAAAAAAAAACTTTTTTATTACAATTCTCTCTCCTCTCTCATTAAATATTCATTTCCTGTTCTCTCTTTCTCTCTCTCTCCGGCTTCTCTTGTTCCTTCGTTCTTCCTCAATTTTTTTTTTCTCTCTAGCTCGCCGGCTAGTCCCTCATCCCTCAGCTCGCCGGCCAACTCCCTCGTCGCCGATCTGTTCCGCCGACCCAGCTCGCTGACCCACCCCAAGCCCCATCGCCCACATTGATTCTGACGACGATTCCGACGAGGAAGCCCCCGAAGCCGCAAACGCTGAAACTCCGATGAAGACGACTCCTCCATTCGCACCTTCACCACAGCTCGCCTCGACGTCGCCAATGCAGGTGGAGGCTCCGGTTCGGCTCGGCTCGGCTCGAAACACGAAGATCAAGACGGAGAATCTGAGCTCCTCCGCCACGGTTAAGCTCGAGAATCTGGGTCCCACAGCTCAGGCCGGGAGCTCGGTGCCTGGAATCGTTGTTTAGAAGTGATTGATTCAATGAATTGAGAATAGAAATGGTGTTTGTGGAATTTGTGACTGTGGTTGTGGTTTTTTTTTTTTTTTTTTTTTATGCTATGTTGTGGTTGCCAGAGTGGTGGTTTGGCCGGTGGTGGTGGTGGTGGTGGTGGTGGTGGTGGTTGTGGCTGTGGCTGTGGCTGTGACTGATGGTAGAGGTGGTTGTGGTTGGTTTGTGGATGTTTTTTTGGGTGTGAGATATATTATTTTATTGTTAGGATATATTATTTTATTGTATTGAAAGCTAAAATAGATCCACTGCTGTAGGATGTGTGTAGGTAAAATAGATAAAGTGACTTTTTGTGTAGCTAAATTGCTAAAATTTTACATCCACTGCTGTGGATGCTCTAACCTCGACAAAGCTCGAAAGGCAAAAATTGTATGATGGTGCTAATACCTAATGGTTGAGGCCACCAGTAGGGCCAAAACTTTAAATTGATGCCGCTAATAACTTTTGTAGCAATCCTTATTTAGCAGTCATTTGAAGGGACTACAAAGGATGACGAATGAAAAGCTTGGACTCGGGCTATGCGCTTGGACTCGGGCTATGCTTGTCGTATATAAGGCTGCATTTGTTGCAGTGTAAAATATTTTCCAAGTGTAAAATATTTTCAAGTGAAAATATTTTCAGGAAATGAAAATATTTTCAGGAAATGAAAACATTTTCTAGTGTTTGGTTGCATTTTAAAAATTATATTAGAAAACAATTTTCAGTGTTTGGTAACATTTTGAAAATGCTATTTTCCTACAAATTTTTCACATTTTCTTAGTCATTTTCTCAACTTCCAAACAAATTTTACATCACAAAATCCACCATCACCCCACACAAAACCCACCACCACACAATAGAAAAACCACCAAAACACCACCACCCACACCACCGCAACAACAACAAAAAAAAAAATCAGAGATCAAAGAGAGAAAGATTGAGAGATTGAGGGAAAGACTGTGGGTGGATCGGCTTTTGTAGAGGATGGGTCGGAGGTGTGTGGATCGGAGGTGAGGTGACTAGATCGGACTGAGTAGAGGGTGGATCGGAGGTCAGGTGAGGTTGTCGGAGTGAAATAGAGGGTGGATTGGCGAACTGTGGGTCGGCGGAGGAGCACGGACTAGCGTGAGGAGCACGGATTGGAGGAGGAGCACGAACTGGGTCGTCGGACGGTGACCTGCGTTGGCGTGTCTTGCTCTGTGGAGCTCGGTCTTCACTGAGCTTGGAGTGTTCGTGTGAGAAGCTTGAGAGAGTGTGTGAGAGGTGTAAATGATTTTCAAGTAAAATAAAACCTGAAATGGTTTTACAGGCAGTGAGGGTTATTTTATGGTCAACACGGAAATTGATTTCCATTTGACCGAATTTTCCGTGTTTACCAAACAGACAGAGGAGTGTAAAATGGTTTCCTGAAATGGTTTTACACCAAAACAATCGAAGCCTAAGTCACAATGTAAGAGTTTCAGTCAGAAAACAAAATGGCATACCAAGTGGGCAAAACGACACCTTTTTTTTTTTTTTTTTTTTTTTTTTAAGAGAAAGTTTCAACTTATTACGTCCGTTTCTGATGATAGCTCTTTATCATCAGACCAAGACACCAATCAGTTTTTGGTGTACGCGGGGATTGAATCCCAGATCTCTTATACAACCATTAGAGACTTTAAATTGATGCGGCTAATAACTGTTGTAGCAATCCTTATTTAGCAATCATTTGAAGGGCTATGAAGGAAGACGAATGAAAAGCTTGGACTCGGGTTATGCTTGTCGTATATAAGTCACAATGAAAGAGTTTCAGTCAGAAAACAAAATGATCAAAATGACATACCAAGTGGGCAAAACAGCACTTTTTTTTTTTTGAGAGAGAGTTTCAACTTATGGCGTCCGCTTTTGATAATAGCTCTTTATCATCAGACCAAGACACCAATCAGTTTTTGGTGTAGGCGGGGATTGAACCCCAAATCTCTTATACAACCATTAGAGATTTTACCAATTGAACTAACTGGAACCCACGCAAAATGGCACCTAAATAAGCCTCCTTCAGCGAGACTTAAATGGAGGAGTAAGATACATGCAATATATAGATGGGTACAAGTGAGTTTGAACAAGGTCTTGCTCGATAATCGCTCTAACAAGTTAGTAAATCTTGCTCAATCAAGATAGTTGAAAAGGCAGATTTTGCAGAAAAAGCAATGGAAATGAGATTGTTGCAATTATTAACAACTCATAACACCCAAGCCAATATTTTAGAAAACTAAAACTAGTATCACCAAAAGTGACAATAGAAGTGTCATTTTTCCAAGGCAACTCTTCATTGATTATAAATAATGTTCATATATTTTTTATTTTAGAGTAATGATTGTTTTGATGGTTATATAGCATATACCGATTGTAAGGACCAGATTTGAGTCCCTAGCCCAGACGATAAATGGACCTAGGCCCAAAAAGCCCAAAACAATAAATTTGTAGAGAATGGGTTGGAAATCTGAGTTAGAATGAGTTGAACAACAAACAAGGTGGATTCAATTGACAAGAACGGGCAAGTAGATTGAATTGATCCAATGAAAACCGTCCTCGGCAAAGTCCGAGGAAGTTAATTCTTATATATTTCTTACAAGTCTGTTCACAAAGTTGGTTCTTGATTGCTACAGTGTTTCTCACTTGATTTCTCGATCCCTTCTCTCATTGCTTCCTCCTTTTATACTCTCTTCCCTTTTCATCTTTTTGCTCCACGTGCATGCCAGATAGTTGGTGTTGATACTTGTCCTATCAGCACCTCCCATAAGTTTTCACATAGTAGCTGTAAGGCTGAAATCTACTGTTCAGGTATCACCTCCACATTAATGCGGCCAAAGAGTTAGCTGCAGTGCATTTAATGCGGAGGTAGTAACTTTCTCTTTAGATATTTTAGGACTCCTCTCTGTCTGATGTCTCTGCAATGCTTATCCGCACTAACAGAACTTCCTGGAACGTTACCTTGGTCGATAGACTATCTCTTCGAACCTCAGCTTTGGCTAGCCGATGAGGCATTTATCCTCGGACCATCTTGTTGAGCCATTATGACCAAAACCAACACAGTCTCTTTTGACAAAGATTCCTCCTCTTCGGACAAACCCTCGTCCTCGGCTTGGGCCACAGACCCAATATACTAATAGACAATGAACTCCTAGGCCCAATGCCCCTACAATAGCCCCTCGAGATTCTTCTTTCTGGCTCATCGTGAAGAAAGGAGGATCTCAATGTCACCACACTTGCTCTATGCTCATTCCATCCCACCTCTTCCTATGAAGACGCCTTTTTAACTGCCCAAGGCACGCTCCTGGTGCTGCGGTGTTCGAGACGCGTCTTCATTAAATTCTTACGGCTCTCTGTCCACCACGATTTACGGCGTGATGCAAATCCAACGGGTGAGGATTTCGCTGGGAACCGAGCGGGAATTTTCCCACTCCCAACTCTCTCCTTAGTACAAATACCTCTCAAATCAATCATTCACTTTATCTTAGCATTCATTTCATCCTAGCACGTATACACTGAATTTTCAAACCTTCCCAACTTACTCGTGCCCTTACAAGTACCCCAAGTCTGTCCGAGGACACACTTCTTCTTTTTGTAAGTCTTCTTAAATCTCTTCACTTTATCTTTCCGTATAATTTTCTTTTCTTGGTGTCTTTTCCTCCTTGGCTCCTTTTCCTACTTATTATCTTTTTCATACCTCCAACCCCCTCCTAAGAATGGGTAGATTCACAAGCTTGGTAGATTTTGAGGAGGGTTTACAGAGCTTTAGAGCTCGATATAAGATCCCTGAAGAAGTAGGCCTTAGATATTGTAAGAAGGGACAGTGGTTTGAAGAAAGGCAAAGGGAGAAGTAATAATCCCAATGATCGCCTTCATAGAAGGGGGGATGAGAGTCCCTATGGGAACAGTCACTAGGGGTTATCTTAGGGCCTATAAGTTAGCGCTCACCCAGTGTGCCCCTAATATGTTTAGAATATTAGGCTGTGTAGATGCCCTGAATGGGAGAATGGGCTTAAACCTTACTCACCATGATATAAATTGGATTTACAATCTCCACCACTAACCGAGCAAGGGTATTAGCTAAAATCTAGGTATCCCTAGGTTAGGCTCATCCAATGCCTCCCCGACTCTAATAAAGGCCTGAAAAAAGATTTTTTGATCCTATCAGGGGAGTGGCACGATGGTCTCCCTTGTCTGACGAGGGAGGGCAAACCAGGTGGGGTTCTAAGCTTAGAGTCACAATCTCACAATTATTCCCCTTTTTTTTTCTTTAACTTTTGTTTATACCTAAAATTTCCTTTGACTTACATTTTGCTAATGATATCTTCCTGTCTTTCTTGATGGTTTTGCAAACCCACACACTACTGTGCCCAGTGTGTGCCCAACTTCAATCTCGTGAACTAGGAGAGTTTGGACAAGATCCTGAAGGCCGATGTCTTCGTCCACTCAGACGGCCAGCTTAGGGCAGCTCATTTGATATTGGGCTACACCCTAATCTCCAAGAGTTTCCTAGCGCCTAAGTGCGTTATCAAGGCGAAGGACCCTCGGTTGTAGCGAATCAGTGTTGCAGCTCCAGGATTTCTGATCACCGACCAAGTACCGGAAGGTACCTTCGCCACCACTCCCATTCCAGAGGGCATCCCAAAGGTTTCTCCGCCACCACAGCATACAGTCAAGGAAGGGACTTCTTCTCATCTAGCCCTCATAAAGGAAGAAGAAGAAGTAGTAGAAGTATTCGATTCCGAGGACGAATTCGACGTCTTTAACGAACTTTTGTCCCTAGAAACCTTTCCTGGTGATCTCGGCTCTCCTTTCCCAACACAGCCCACACCTCTCCAAGATCCTGCTGATACATCTATTGATATAGGCATCCAACGCAAGCAGAGGTCGACCCTCCAAGAGTTGTTAGAGTCCCAGCTTAGGGGAAAAGCATTCGGGAAGGCTGCTCAAACCCGGCTTCCTACTCCTCCAGCCCAGACTCGGCTTCCTACTCCTCCACCTGCCCAACAAACCCGTGCCGACCCTGCGGACCATAAAAGGAAGAGGGAAGACAAGGGTAAGGAAGTCATGGAGACTGGAAGGACCCACTCCTCTTAAGAAGTTGAAACTCATAGGGGATCTAAGCAGCCCAGGGGCATGCAGACGAGGTCGGCCTATGAGGCTGAAAGGAGGGGTGAGCACCAAGTTGCAACCCCAGCCTGGGCCTCACCCTTGGAGCTGGATGGGGCTCCTTTATCAAGTGATGCCTGATGACTTGCATAATTGAGTGTAATTTATCACTTCTCAACTTTAAACTTTAGTCTAATTTTATTTATTTTGTTGATTTTAGACTTGATTTTTGTTATTTAAATTTTATTCCAGATTTGAAGAAAATAAAGATTTATTCAAATAAAAGAGATGTGAAGCAGCAAGAGAGAATATTGGGTCTTGGATGAATGGAACTAAAGGAAGATTTCTTTATGGCCTTAGAAGTTGGCAAGAAACTGAGAAGGAGGCACGCACAAAAAGAGCTGAACACGTTTGTGGGCTTTTAGAGGGCAACACGTGAAACAAAAAGAACAAAGGCTGAAACAAAACAAAAAGAGGCTGAAACAATGGTGCGGGCTGAACAAAAAGGCAAGCGCTGAAAGAGAAGAGAG